>JACCIB010000505.1:0-134878 GCA_018906965.1 Philotrypesis tridentata
AGATACTGTCTTGCGGTATCTGACTCCATAGAATTATAACGCTGATAACATTTTTTTTTACATTTTTGGCTGCGATAGCCACTAGAGTATTATCCTTTTGGTTTTCGAGACTTATTCTTTTTTGGTTTTGATTTTAACATGTTTTTGGTATTTTAATCTTTATCGTTGATTACGCTGTGCGAAATATTTAAGTACTAAGTGATATCTTACAGGCTAACGATCTTAAGACTATGGTGTTCGAGGAGCGAGCAACGGGATCGAGGACAGGGTGTTGAGTGTTGTGACTATGTCAGCCAGTCGGCCCTGTGTGCACCCCGTTGCAGCTAACGAGCTAGTGGGCGTGCAGCGGCACGAGTGGCTGAGTCGAAGAAAAACCCTTATCGTCGTCTCTGTCTCGGTGCTCGCTTGCTGATGAGTATCTCGTCTCCGTTCGTCGTGAGACTGAGGTGCTCGTCACGACACAAATCCCTCATCCGGGCGGATTGGTTGATTTTGCACCTGAGAAATCGGAAGTGTGCCCTGGTGCAAGCCCCGACGACGAAGGCGAGTCGCTCGATGTCGCCGATCTGAAAAGCTCGTGTGCGATTCTTGCCCCAGGCGTTCTGCACAGTTACCGAGAGCTCTTCGACCACATCCGGTTGTGGGATGAGTGTAACTAGAGTGTCTATTAAAGTAAGGTTGTATCCGATTTCAAGCACCCGGAGGTGCGGATTGTTCGCAAATGTCAGCACATAGTCGAATTCCAGCCCCTTAATGTACAACTTCTCCAAAAGCGGAGTCTTTTGGAGGATCGAGTCCATATAATTTTTAAAGTGTAGGTTGTTGGAAAGGTTCAGAGACTTCAGTCGCCGATTCCAATCAATGATTAAGTGTGGCATCCTGTCAGGACGGAAGCCCTGGCTTTCGGTATAACTGAAGTTAAAGTAAGTGACCTTGCTCGAGGGGTGGAAAACGGACTGTGCCAGATCGACCGTGTGCTGAAATTTTCCGAACGAGTCGACAAAGGTGAGATGACGGAGTTTGGTGTTGTTCGCTAGGAACGATAGTAGGCGCTCAATGCTGACCTCGTGACAATTGATAAACTCGATCTCCGTAATCTCGCCTTGCTGTGCCTGAGCCAAGCTCTTGAGGCTCGCGTTGTGGTTACGTATGAAGCGCAGGACTTCGACCTGCGAGAAGTCTAATACTTCGTCACAGCCACCCGGTGTGCTACCCAACGTGAGTCTCCTGACGGAAAGCCCCTGTGCGATTAGTTCCGCGATCTTGCGGGAGGTCGTGACGCCCGAAAGGTCCAGCTCGCGAAGTCGACTCGTGCGACACGGGATGACTCGCTTATCAATTCTAGCTAAGAGGAGTTTCGCGACGTAATCCGTGTCCAAGCGCGCTGGAACGGCGCGGAAGCGCATGTTGCACGTGTCGAAGTTGACCACGTCATGCATCAGGAGTGCCAGGCCGTCGTCTCGTGCGTACCTGGGATTAGACGCGTCCAGGCTGAGGCGCTTGCCGAGCAGCTGCGGTGATTCGTGACAAGCTGCATAAAAATTGAGAAAATCCCGTGACGCTAGTGCCGCGGTGATTAGGTCGACCGCGTCGTAACACTGAAGGACTCTGCGGAGGACGTCCGGGAGCGGTGAGGCCGCTTGACTGGCCACCGGAGGCTTACTTGGCTCGAAGGTGCTAGGCTCGACGGGGTTCGGGTCGTGCGACGGCGAGGTGCTAATATAAGAAACGCGTCCCTGCTTGTCGGTGAATGTGAGTTCGCGTTTGCACGCCCGGATTTGAACGTCGGTCGCGACTGCGAACGATTGAAATATGACGTGAGCCGTCGTGCCCCTAGCCGTGTGGCAGACCTTGGAAATATCGAAGTCGCGAATGCCCTGAGCTTCGAGGGCCTCCCGGAGCATCTGTTTCGATGCCTTGTAACGGATATTCCTCAGCCAGAGGTCCCGTACCAATATCCCGTTCGCGAAAATGACGGGAGTCGGCGGCTCTTGGATGGTCGCGGGGTTAGTGGAGGTCGGGAAACGAGCTCGAAGGAGTTTTATCTCTCTCTTGCGGACGTGAGCGTCCAGATACCGCTCAAATTGCTCTAACGCGGTGTCTACTCTGAAGAAGTCTGCTCGATTCTCCTCGTGATTCGCGGTAATCCTGCGAGCTGCGAGCTCTTCGCGTGCCTTACGGACCTTCTCCATGGCCTGTGGAAAAAAGAATTAGAAATGTAAATAGTGAGTGTGAAACCTCACTCGCTTCTCCCTAGCCCTCGCACGGTACTGGATTCCATCTACTCTGCCTCTGCGGCGGAGGATGCTGGGAACGTGTTTGGTACGTTTGGGCTTAGGTGGAGAGTGGGTAATAGCCGTGGTGGTGGATTGAGGAGGATCGTGAGAGAGGGGTGCCGTTGCGTCCGCGGCTGCCCCATCCTTTGCGGGTTGGGAAGCTACGACCGCCGGAGGCGGCAGGGGTGGTTGCGTCAAGTCGTCGTGGCCGTCAAAAATTTGTAGCGAGTCGCGCAGATCGAACTGCTCAGTCGCGTCTTCCTCGTCGATGACGTCTGCCGGCGGCACAATTGGTGGAGGCGCCTCTGCGATGCTCGGAGGCGTTGGTCTTGTGAGTGCCTTGTCCTTGGCCTGCTCCAGCTCCTCATGCAGGAGGAAGGCTGGCTTGATTCTCTCTATGTTGACGGTTTTCCTTGTGCCGTCTTTTTCGATGTCAAAGGTGCGGCTGGCTATGTTGCGTTTGAGTACCTTGTATGGACCTGTGTATGGCGGCGTGAGTGCCGGTCTGATTGGTCTTTCCTTCATCCAGACATGGGAACATTCCTTGAGTCCGGTGTGGACAAATGGTTGCGTTGACGTTTTGTGGTCAACGGGGACCGGTCGGAGCTTCAGCATGTGCTCCTGAAGATCGCTATGGAAAGCCCTTATGTCTGGCTCTTCTCCTGTGAACGGGGCGAAATCTCCGGGAATCCTCAGTGGTTTGCCAAAGACGAGGTCGGCTGGACTAGTTTCCGCGTCCAGGCGGATTCTGGTGCGTAGGCCGAGCATTACCGATGGTAGCTGACGTGCCCATTCCCTGTTGTTCTCATGACAGGTGAGTGCCGACTTGATGTCTCTGTGGAGTCTCTCCACGATGCCGTTGGTCGCTGGATGGTAGGGCGAGGTCCTGTCTCTGTTGATGCCGCAGATGTGTAGCATCTCTGCGAAGAGCCTTGACTCGAACTGCCTACCCTGGTCCGTGGTTACGGTAGTTGGTGCTCCATATCGACTGATCCAATTGTCGTAAAACGCTCGTGCCACCGACTCTGCAGTGGTGTCCTCAATGGGGGTCGTCTCTGGCCACCTTGTGTAGCGGTCGATGATGGTGAGCACATGTGTGTAGCCCAAGCAGTTGGGGAAGGGACCAACTATGTCCATGTGGATGTGGTCGAACCTTCCGTCCGGGGTGACAAATTGCTTGGGTGGCAATTTGTTGTGCTTCGTGACTTTTGCCTGCTGGCAGGCGAGGCACGTCTTGCACCAGGACGCGATGTCTCTTGTCATGTTTGGCCATACATATTGCTGTGCAATTAGTTTGGTGGTGACCTTGACTCCTGGATGCGACAAGGTGTGAAAGTTGTTGAACACGTCCCTCCTGCGCGTCTGGGGGACGTAAGGCCTGATGACGTCGTCTCTGATGTCGCAGTAATAGGCGGAATGATCCGGGCCCCAGGTGAGCTTGCGAAGCTTCATAGGATGCTCTGGGTCCTGCAGGATCTCCTGAAGTTGTGCGTCGTCGCCTTGTTCTGCGCTGAGTTGCCTTTCCGTAAATAATGTGGGCAGCTTGAAGGCCTCGACGGCCGCTTTAACCTCTTGCCAGCGTTGGTCGGTGTCGTCGATTTCGTCCCAGTGGAAGTTTGGTGTGGTGAAGGCCTCCACTCTGGAGAGAGCATCTGCCACGTCGTTCTCCTGTCCCGGAAGATAGTGAATCTCTGCGTTGAATTGGGAGATGTAAGAGAGCCTGCGGGCCCTGATGGCCGGCATCTTCTCCGGGCACTGTTGAAGGGCGTAAACCAGTGGTTTGTGGTCGGTGTAGATTTTGAAGACCACGCCCTCGAGGTAGTACTGGAAATGCCTGAGAGCTTCGTAGATTGCCGTGAGCTCCCTATCATACGTGGCATATTTACTCTGCGCTGCGTTGAACTTTTGGGAGAAGAAGGCCAATGGCTTCCAGGTGTCGTCGATCTTCTGTTCGAGTACCGCGCCCATCGCTGTGTCGGAGGCGTCGGCAATGAGACGGAGTTCCGCCTTATCACTGGGAAAGGCGGTGAAAGTGAGTTCGGTAACCTGGTCCTTGCACTTGTTAAAAGCTGCCACGGCCTCGTCTGTCCAGACGACGGGACGTTTGTCGCGCTTCTTGCAGCCTGTAATCAGCTCGTGGAGCGGTCTCTGCGTGTCCGCTGCGTGCGGAATGAGGCGGCGATAACTGTTAACCATACCCAAAAATCGTCTGAGTGCTTCGATGGTGGCTGGTCGAGGGTACTCCTGTATTGCCTTGACCTTCTCTGGGTTTGGTTTAAAGCCTTCTGGAGTGATCAGGTGTCCGAGAAAGATGAGTTCTGTGACACCGAGAGTGCATTTGTCTAGGTTGACCTGCAGCTCGAACTCGTCGAGCAGTTTGAGCACTATTTCCAGATGTTGTCTATGCTCCTCCATGGACTTGGAGGCGATGAGAATGTCGTCTAAGTAGACGAAGACGAAATCCAGATGACCCAGCACCAAATTGATGTAGCGCTGAAATGTCTGGCTCGCGTTCCGAAGGCCAAACGTCATAACCAGGAACTCGAAGAGGCCGAAGGGTGTGATGACAGCCGTCTTCGGGATGTCCTCTGGAGCCAGTGGTATCTGGTGATAAGCTTGTCGGAGATCCAAAGCTGAGAAAATCTTCTTGTCGTGAAGAAAAGCCATGCAGTCCTCTGTACGTGAGACTGGGTAACGGTCCGGCGTAGTGACGTTGTTGAGTTTCCTGTAGTCTCCACAAGGTCGCCAGGTGCCGTTTTTCTTGGGCTCCATATGCAGTGGGCTGGCCCAGGGGCTGTCGGATGGTCGACAGATGCCGAGGTCGCACCATTTCTTAAACTCTTTCTTAGCCGCCTTGAGCTTGGATGGCGAGAGTGGTCGTGCCCGCTGCGAGACCGGTGGACCTGTGGTTACGATGTGATGGAAGACATTGCGTTTCTTGGCGGTCCGGAACTGGTCGGGGCCGAACACCCGCGGGTACTTGCTGACGATGTCCGCGAGGTGATGCCCTGGTGCGACAAGTGAAATTTGGAGAGCGTCTACTTCTCTGACGAACGCCGGTGCTGCGTACAGTTGTTTTCCGCTGACCAGCTTGCGATTCTTGAGGTCTGGTAGCAGATGGTGTGCGGACAGCAGGTCTGCCCCGATGATGGCGTGAGACACATCTGCGACGGTGAAATTCCACACAATATTTTGCTGGAGTCCGAGATTCAGTTCCATCCGGATAGTTCCGAAAGTGTTGATCGGAGTCCCGTTGACCGCAAATAACTTGAGTTTTGCTGGTTTGCGGTTGTCATCTGGAAGCCTCGGTAGGACTGAAATGTCTGCCCCTGTGTCGACGAGGAAGATCAGTCCAGACTTCTTCTCTTTGACGTGAAGACGTGGTGTTAGCGTTGCCCGCGCGTCTGTCTTCGCGACGGCGGGATGACTTAGTTTTCCGAGCTCGAATCGGAGTCCTCGGCGGCTTCCTTGACTTTGTAGCTTTCGTTTGGGCCGCGAACCCAGTCACACGGCGGTCGGCAATTGTTTGCCTTTTTGCCGAAGCGAGTGTGGTAATAGCATCTTGCTCCATCGTCGACCTTGGCTGGCGTAGCATCGCGAGTCCTTGATTTTGTTCTGGACTTGTCGCGCGATCTGCCTCGGGAGTTACCTCTTGACCTTGAGCGAAATCTAGAACGTCCTCTCGACGATCGTTGGTTGGCGAGAGATTTCTCGAGTGCAGCCAGTCTGCTTTCCAGAGTGTTGTGTGGCGTAGCCGCGGACGCGACAGCGTTGATGGTTGCGTCGGGCGCAGGTGATGTGAGCGCTAAGACCTGCTGCGAGCCGAGTAAGTCAAAAGCTTGATCGGCGATGGTGGCAAGCTTCTCTTTCTCGTGTACACCCAATAGTGCGATGGCGATCTGTGGAGGCAGGCGTGCTCTCCAGATCGAAATGGCTGTATCCGGCGCCACTTTGCCCTGTGCCAGGGCCAGTACTTCCGAAAGGAACTCCGATGGTCTCTTGTCCTCCAGGAAAGAGCTGGCGAACAGTCGTTTGAGTTGTCGCTCTGCGGACTCCGAGTATTTGGCGATGAGGTGTGCCTTGAGCCGTTCATATTTATGTCCTCTTACAAGCGTTGGAAGAGTATACTGCAAGTCTTTGTGAATGTCTTGCTGCAGGTAACGGCACACGTAATTAAATTTCGCCTCATCGTCGGTGGCGTTCTCAACTCGGAACGAGTCCTCCAGTTGGACGAACCAGCCCGCCGGGTCGTGTTTGTAGAAGGGCCAGTACGTGATGTTGCGCGTAGTGGCGAATACCGATGTGCTTGGGTTGCCAGGTGTTGGCGAAGGCCTCCCATTCGGGTTTGGCGGTGGTGGCGGTGCTGTGTCCTCCGGACGCGGTAGCGTCCAACCGCTGCCTGTTCCTGAGGCCGTGTGCGGTGCTGGTGTGCCAGAGGTTCTCGAGTCCGTTCGTGGATGGTCCTGGTTCCAAAAGGCGTTGTCGACAGGCATTGGCGTGGCCTGTGGAACCGGAGAAGACGCTATCCTTTCGGCAAGAGTTGCCATTTGCGACTGGAAGCGTTCGAGCATCTCCTTGAGTTTCTGCTCCTGCGACTCCTGTTGTTTGCGTAGGAGTGCCTCCTGAGCTTCTTGTTGCGTGCGTAGTAGCGTCTCTTGAGCTTCTTGTTGCGTGCGAAGCTGCGTCTGAAGCTGTTCGAGTTGGCTTTTGAGTCTTGCCACTTCTCCTGTGGAGGTCGTCTGATGTTCGCGCTCTCCTGCGGGAGGCGCGTGGAGACTCGTTGAGAATGCTCTCGTGTAGTTGGGCCGTTGCTCATCTCGTTGTGAGAACAGTTGATAGCCAAGTTCCGGGCGTGAGCTCGGTAGCGATGCGTTGTTTGCCGTTGAAGGATACTGAAGATCCAGATACGCAGGTGGACGGTTGCGTTCGGTGGACCTTGACGTGTTCGTGTTGTCCATGGTCCGCCCGATCGGTGGTGACTCGACATGGGTGTCGGACTCTTCTTGATTTTCTTGCCCCAAGGTGTCGGTGCGGCTTGGAGAGTGTAACAGCGGCATTTTGTCGGCGTCTGTCTCGTCGTGTTCGTCGGGTTTGGACGGTTGTGTGCGGCGGGGACTGGGAGGAGGGTGCGAGCGGGAAAAAGATCTACCGTATCTGAGCACAAGCTCCTCGTTTTCGTTGTTCATAGAACGCACCGCGGCCGGTAGTGCGGCTGGTCAAACCAGTCCAAGAGGACCGAGACACGAGCTCGCGTCGAGCTGGGCGGTCGCCCTGGTCGTCCCCTGTTTCACCTGTATGCACCCCCGTTGCAGCTAACAAGCTAGTGGGCCGTGCCGGGTTACACTGGGTAGGACCGGGCAGTCGTGCCGCTCGAGGCGTGCTGAGCGCGAACAAGTTGTCGCGAGCCGATAAAAGCCTGCTGGCGTCGAGCTGTGGTGATCCCGCGGCTGTGACCTGTTTCGTCCGTGTGCACCCCCGTTGCAGCTAACGAGCTAGTGGGCGATGCGTGACTACACTGGTCACGGCTGGGTGTCGAGTGAGCTCGAGGCGAACCAAGCGTGAAAAATAATATACACGAAACCGAGACCGAAGGGCCTGCCGGCGTCGAGTTATAGTGCCTGCAGCCGTTCCCAGCTTCGTCCGTGTGCACCCCCGTTGCAGCTAACGAGCTAGTGGGCGAAGCGTGACTACCTGGTTGCGGCTGGTAAACAAGAAACTCGAGGCGAGCGGGTTGCGCGAGATGTATGCGCCCGATTGCTGATGGAGAGGCAGGGGGATCGGTGGTTTAAAGAAGAAAGATGGATGTAGCGTGGAACGAAAGCGTACCTTATGGGTTAGCTACAGATCAAAAGGGCTTTTTGGAGTCGCTGGCGCTCCGGGCTGGGCGAGGGGTAGAGGCGCCCAGTAGGGCCCTGTACTACACCCTTTGCAGCTAACAAGCTAGAGGGCTGCAGTGGAACCCTAGCTGGTGCTGATAGCCCGCTCGGACGTCCCGGGAGTGCAAGACTCGCACGTCGCGGCTCTGCGACTTCTCCTGGGCCTGGTCACACCTCCTGTGCAGCTAACTAGCTAGGGGACCGTGTGAGCCGGTTCCCTTGATCAGTGCTGGGCCCCGAGCGTACGTCTACGGGCGAGGCTGAGGCTGATGAAGTCTGCTGTGCGAGGTGTTGCGAGGTGAGAGCTTCTGGTCCCCGGTGGCTGGCCAATCTGGAGAAATTCGAGTGAAATTAGTATAAGAGCTTTGCGTGTGCGCGCGAGGAGCGATCGTTGCGCTAAGCGACCTCGCGAGCTGGACCTAAACGCGAATTGTAGAGAGGTGGTTTCCGGAAACCCGCTTTATTTTTATATGAGTCAATTAGGCTTAATTACAACGTCCGTCAGGAATCCCACCCGTGAGTCGTGGCCATCAACTAACGGAGGATTTTGATGAAGGCGCCGCAATGCGCAAAATCAGCAAATACTGGATATCGCCGGTTAACGGTACGCTCGCAAAATAAATACTAGATTTACAAAGTGTCGCGTGTAATACAATTCGAGGTGTCCTTGGTCGCTTGTCCTTGATCTTGAAGTTGAATCGTTGAATGTCGTCGTCGTCTCGTCTACTTGTGTTGGGCGCGCGCGGTTAAGCGCTGTTTGTTATTGTTGGTGCCGGCAAAGCGTGTGCGCGCGCGGTCGAAAGAGAAAAGCGCGCGCAAGGCGATGTTTGCCTGTGTAGAGATGCTCGGCAGCGCGTTATAGCAAAGGCATAAGTGCGTGCGTCGGCCTGCTCGAAGTACTCCGCCGTTTGCGCGGGAGAGACTCGATCGCGTAGGTGAAGGAGTGGGGCGACAAGTGCGTGCGTCGGCCCAGTCGGCGTACTACGCCGTTTGCGCGAGAGAGCTTGGTCGCGCAGGCGAAGGAGTGGGACGACAAGTGCGTGCGTCGGCCCAAGATGGCGGCGTGGCTCGGCTATGTGTGGAAGCGAGCAACAGCGCACGGTGGCGATGCTGTGCCGTGCGGGCGGGGGGGAGAGCGCGCCGAGATGATGCGGCTAAGCGCGTGTGTACCTTCCCCTTCTGCCGCGCTGCGCTGAAGCCGAGAGAAAGCACGCTGCGGGGATCTCGTTTCCCGCGCGCGAAGAAATTTGAGGCGCGCGCGCCTTGTTTACATCTTCCCCTCTCGCGTGTTGTTTATGTGACGCTTAAGAGTTCGAGGAAGGTCGCGTTGAAAGCGCGCGAGAACAAGGCGTTCTCAGAATTTTGCCGCGCAAAGGAAAATTTTCCGCGCGCGAGAACAAGGCGTTCTCGGAAATTTGCCGCGCAAAGATATTTTTGCCGCGCCGAGATGGAAAATTTTTGCCGTGCCAAGATGAAGAAGTTTGCCGCGCGCGCGCTTTGCCGCGAAAATTTAATGATGGTCTTGATGTTTTGCAGCTTTGAAAAAGAATTTTCTTTTTGGCGTCGTCCGGCGTGCGCGCCCGAGGATAAAAAGGTGTACCTCGTGTATCTGATGCGCTGGTTGCCGGGGCAGTTGTCGTGCTGCGTCGTTGATGCCGCTGGAGACGAGCTGTTGCCGACTGCTTGGCGCCGCTGAGTCGGTGATGCTGCTACCGCGTCGGTGATGCTGCCGTGGTCGCGTCGATGTGGCTGCGGCTGCTGCTGACTGCGGTGCTGCTGGCTGCGTTGATGCTGCTGCTGCCGAAGTCGATGGCGTCGTCTCCGTGTGCCGCTTCGGTGGCGCGCTTTGTTCCGCAAGTGCGCCGGCGTGCCAGCACGCACTGCGGGAAGCAAAGGCGCGAAAGTGCCGGGGTGATGCTGCGAGCACAGAGGCCGAGAGGAGAGTCCTTCCTCTCGCCTGAATAATCCCGGACGATGGTGCGTCGACGGGCGCCGAGAGCGGCGTCGCTGAGTCCCTTGTGTGCCGGCGTGCCTGCACACACAAGATGGCTCTGGGCTGGCGGCGTGTGATGCTTGCCGTCGGGTCCTCGTTGACGAAGAGGCTCCTGCCCGTTGTAGTTCTCGGGGGCACCAATATAGGGGTGCGGGGTTGAGGAGATGGCCGGGGAAGAGAGTAACGCTATGTTATAGTGTTGGCGTATAGGCTCTTTATTCCCGTTGTGTTGCTGGCCTCTCTCCTTGGCGACTGCTCTTAGTGGCTCTCGGCGGTGGACTCACGCGCTCGCTGCGCTCCGCGCTCTCGCTAGTGTCCCCACTGCTCGGTGTCGCCGCCTGTCGGCGGGCCGAGCCCCTACATATATAAGTATTTTATAATAATTTTATAAGTATCTGGAGCACATGCAGTGTTGGAGTTCGAGAGAGCCATCATGGGTAGCTTTTGCTACTCATCGACAATTTCAGACCGTCCAAACGAGATTAGTCTGATACAGCTAGCTTCACGCAATATTATCCTTCGAGCATATACACCAGGGAGGAAGAGAGAAGGAGATCAAACTGTTATGAGCTTGCGTCAGTAAAATGGCACCCTTTCTCCGACGAAGATCGCCGTGTACAGTCGGCAGACGGGCTTGACCTAGCGAGTAGCAGAGTCATCTGTTGGCGATTAATAAAATTGCTATGGATTACCACCTAAATAATATTTAATTTATTTTACACTTTCTTTGCAACACGTTCTCTGTACACGGTTCATGTATAGTAGCCACACAGTACTAGTCACCCAAATTAGACCACGTAAATACTAATTTAAAAACTTTTTACACGTAAACATTAAAATAAAAACTAAATACTTTTACGTAAACCTTAAATTCTAACTAATTAACATCTAAATTCCCGAAGGGGGGTGATGATCATATGTAACTTTCAATTTTGTCATGATAGGTACATTGTTAGCTGTAGCGGTAAAATCGATGGGCTGGCATTATTTTGACAGGGATTCAAATCCGATACGCAAATTATTTTTTTCCGTTTATTAGTCATCAGGCCGAAAAATTCTTCGAAGCGCAAGTAATTGTTAAGTACAGTAATTACTGATAAGATCATTTTTCGTATATAAATCTGAATTTCATTTTTAAAAATTATATGGTAATTGTACTATATTTAAGAGAGGATGTAGTAATTAAACAAAACATTACATGTTTAGCACATAATTAAATAAATTAACATGTTAATGTTTAGTTAATAAATAAAATCTTATAATAAATTAACGTTTTAAATTTTTTTATTACTTGTTTTACACTTTTTAGAATTAACAGTCTTTGATAATACTCGTTTCCTCTTTGATGCTTTTATTTGATTAGTATTTTGAAATTGAAACATTTTTTCATTGTCTGGAGCGTAAGATAACTTACTCAACTTTCTCTTTTCTTTGGTTTTTTCTTTTTCAATGCCGTCATTTTTATTTTCCTGTTTGGCAACGAAAAACATTCTTGTTGTCAAGAAAAATGTTATAATTCTATGCGTAAAAAGCATTTGGTGAGTCTCACAACCAACGTAGGAAATCGTGTTAAGCTCTTCAAGAGCTTTCGTAATTTCAAATATCGTATCAGCATTTACTGCTGACGTATTTAAAACTTTTAATGCAGCCTGCTCTAAAGAAGCTATAAGCTTAATAAGTTTTTTAGAAGGTTCTACAAGAAAACCTTTTGTTCTCATTTGAATCAATCTATATTCTTCAGAATTATCGTTGACTACATTTTTAGAGCGATGCAGTGATGTTATGCAATCTTGGCATAAAAATGGCTTTTTCTCTTTAAGAAATTTTGCAAATCTCGTTGCCTTCCTAGCTACAAAGCCTGCTATATATGCCAATACATAATCAGACGTAGAACACTGAAAATAGTCGTGTTCTTCCATCATTCCAACAGCATGAGGAAGAATATCGGTCTGCAATCCTTTATCTAGAATTGTGTCGATTTGCGCATTCCATTGTTCTCGTCGATCGTACACATTCTTAATATCTTTGATATTGAGAAGAACGTCTATAATTTCTCCACCAGAAATATTAGACCCTTTTGGTGGTTTGACCAACGAGTAAGTGGAAACTAACTTGTACATCTGAATAAACAACGATGAATCTGGATGGTCATTAGATCCACAGCAATTTCGCATCATCCCGAAAAATCGCTAAAATAAAATAATATTTGAATTTCTTTTTGAATGATGTATAAATAAGTACTTTGAATTATTATAATAGAACACAACCGATTTAAAGAGATTTGGAAATTAATTGAATTTTTCAATTTCGCGCCACAAAACAGTAAAAAAAGGCATTTTTTCGCTTATACGAATAATTAAAATAAAAGAATCAATGAATTAAATAATTAATTATTAAATCCACAATGAACACCAGAATCCGAAATATTCCTTCTTTTAAAGAATGAATCCATACCTCTAGGTTATCTTGGTTTAATCTTGATGTCATTAGATATTTGAAATTACATTTCTCAACAAGAAATGCGCAAATTTGCAAGGCACCTTTCAGCGACACCTTTAGTCCGTAACACGTTTAATCCGTGATGAATTCAAATTGATTTTTTTCATTTTTAGCTGTTTCTTCCCATTGTTTAAGAAAATCAATAAAAGATTCTATACTCTGAAAAATATATTCCATAAATATACATTAACTGGATGCAAAAAAATAATCATACTATAAAAATACCTTCCACATGCTGTTTCCTGGTTTCAACGTGTTTTGAGGTGTTCTGCTGTTCATAGCTGTAATCAAAGACTTGATTCTTCGGCAGAACTTAATAGAGCCATCACAATCTACGAGATCCGGATGTTTATCATTTTCCTTGAATAACTCCATACTGTCGGACACTCCGAAGAACTGTATACAATGCATATAATATACGTAACATAAAAGACGGTTTTTATTATATTTAGTTTTACCTGAAAGGCCAGAGCTACGTTCATTTTTTGATAAAATTGAGGGTTGACGTGCTCCTCTCGTAGGCGATAATTAACTTTTAAATTAAAAGCTTGTGGGTTTTCGATGGCTAGCAAAGCATACCAATGCTTCAAACTGACATATCCATCGGGTGTCTATAATTAATACATTTTTTAATTTTTATTTTTTAGTGTACTTTTTTTCTGATACGCATATTGCAATCATGCTTACCCAAATTTTATCGTATTTGTTGTGCTTGGAGAAGAAATTGCGTAGACATTTAACTAGATGCGGAAAATCTGAAAAGAACCACAATCGACGTTCCGGGTCTACGATATGTTCTACGCTCACATTTTCTTCTGTCACGCCAAACAAATCCCACATAGCTCGATTCCAAGTTGCCCCGTCATTCGCTATTCCGTCAACTTTTAAGCCGGCTCTTTCAGCTAATATTATTGCCTCTATCATTATGTGGTGCAAAACAGTGCCATTTGCACTGCCTTTGCTGAGGAAACAGCCTAATGTTTGCACCCACTTTCCTTTAAAAGGCTGAAACATGATCACAAGTGCGTGATCGCCTTTTTTTCCTTGCTGATGTTGCGGTGTGTATTTGCCTAAATCGGTAAAACCTTCCATTTTTAAGTTTTGACGATTAAATGAAACGGTTTTTGTCAATTTCATTTCGTCTACTAGTAAAATTCCTGCGAAAACATGTATTATTATATACAACCTTGCAGATATAAAACTGTATAGTATATTTAAATACAGATTTTATTATAATGCGATATATATGAGTCATTCCACGGGATACTGGAAACTTCTGGGGGCCTGGACTACCGAAAAATTTTGGGTAGGGCACACTTACCAGACCTATTTTTTCTGATTTCTGGGACCCCTCCAAGTAAGAAACCGTGCGAGTTGCATGATTATCGGTTGCCACCCGGGTTTCCGATCGAAAAAACCCAAAAATCTTCATACATTTTCTTTTGCATTTTTACTGTCGAGAGTATTATTTGTGTACTGTGAATCCTATGGGACTTGGCGCTATACTTTATATATACAGAACGAAAGGGCAGCTCAAGAGCTTTAAATCGAGCCTAAAATTTTTAAAATCGGATGTTCCGGTCACGAGTTACGCACGTTTCAATACTGCTAACTCTTTATAGGGCTATCGCGAAACTAATCGATTTTCACTTCTTTTTTTCAAATCCTCGAAACTTTTGATCCAGTGACTCGATTTTAAATTTTAATAGCTTAAATTAAAGCTCTTTTCCTCAACTTTACGATTTTTAGGTCCAAAATTGATTTTTCTTATCTATTGAGCTATATATATGCGTTCAGAAAACCAATCCGCTTTAGAAGCATATATATAGATCAACAGATAAAAAAATTTAAATTTGGACCTAAAAACCAAAAAGTAGAGGAAAAGAGCTTTAATTTGAGCTATCAAACGTCAAAATCGAAGCATTGGATCGACAGTAATAGGGATTTGAAGAAAGGGAAAAATGTCTGGTTTTTGGAAAAATCGAGCTATTTCGTGAAAGTCAAACCAAAGCACTTTTTTCAAATGGTCATAAATTTTGATCGAGTGATTCGAATGTGACTTAAATTAAAGCTGTTTTCCTCAGCTTTTTTGTTGGTGCAAATATTTTTTTGTAGTGAGCTATATATATGCTTCTAAAGCCGATTGGTTCTTTGAAAGCATATATATAGCTCACTATATATCAAATTTAAATTTTGACTTAAAATTCAAAAAGTAAAGGAAAACAGCTTTAATTTAAGCTATTAAACGTCAAAATTGAATCACTTGATCAAAATCTATGACCATTTGAAAAAAGTGGTTTGGTTTGAGTTTTACGAAATAGCTCGATTTTTCTAAAAACCAGACATTTTTCCCTTTCTTCAAATCCCTGTTACTGTCGATCCAATGCTTCGATTTTAACGTTTGATAGCTCAAATTAAAGCTCTTTTCCTCTACTTTTTGGTTTTTAGGTCTAAATTTAAATTTTTTTATCTGTTGATCTATATATATGCTTCTAAAGCGGATTGGTTTTCTGAACGCATAGATATAGCTCAATACATAAGAAAAATCAATTTTGGACCTAAAAATCGTAAAGTTGAGGAAAAGAGCTTTAATTTAAGCTATTAAAATTTAAAATCGAGTCACTGGATCAAAAGTTTCGAGGATTCGAAAAAAAGTGAAAATCGATTAGTTTTGCGAGAGCCCTATAAAGAGTTAGCAGTATTGAAGCGTGCGTAACTCGTGACCGGAACATCCGATTTTAAAAATTTTAGGCTCGATTTAAAGCTCTTGAGCTGCCCTTTGGATCTGTATATATAAAGTATAGCGCCAAGTCCCATAGGATTCACAGTACACAAATAATACTCTCGACTGTAAAAATGCAAAAGAAAATGTATGAAGATTTTTGGGTTTTTTCGATCGGAAACCCGGGTGGCAACCGATAATCATGCAACTCGCACGGTTTCTTACTCGGAGGGGTCCCAGAAATCAGAAAAAATAGGTCTGGTAAGTGTGCCCTACCCAAAATTTTTCGGTAGTCCAGGCCCCCAGAAGTTTCCAGTATCCCGTGGAATGACTCATATAAGCACATTTAAGGTAAAAATTCGATATGTCATAATAATTAAAATTTATTTTTGAAAAGCATAATTTTATTTTTAAAAAAAGTTCGATTTAAAAAAAATTTTTTTAAAAAACACGCGTAGCTATAACTGCATGAGACGTAATTTTGCTACGTAATGCAAATAAAAGTTGTCGTTATGCCCCGAAAAAGGGTTACACAAATCACCTTTTTCGCACATTTCATATGCGCAGATTTATGTACACACAAACGGTTTTCCAAAGAGAAAATGTACACGAATGTAAGAACTGCATGAAAGAAGCGAATGGCGAGAAAAAAGCTCGGAGCTTTAAGCAATTGCGAGAAAGTAAAGGGTGTTTAATATCGTCCCTGTGTGAAAGCTTTTGTCATTCGAACAGCCCATGTTTATCATTTCCCCGGAAATAGTATCGGGTCGAGAGAGATAGTGTCAAAGGTCGAGGATGAATTTGTCGAAGGTCCTCGGAAGCAACAAAGAATAATCGTCGAATGATCCCATTAACACCGCGAGAGGCTGCAGATACGCGCGGAATGAGTACCGGTGGTAGTACACGTAGCTGCTAGGCCCACAAAAGCTCGATAATTATTCTCGCTACGCTTATACCATAAATATATACTCGCGAGATATATTCTCCAATGAAAACGACGACTTTCCAAGCGTTCAAGTTTTCTTTGAGTCATTGTACTTACCACGTAAATCTGAAGAATCCATTAACTCCGTTTTCTTTTTTAATACATCTAAAGTATTCGCATCAAATCCATAGCTACTCTTGATAACCCTCATATAATGGCTCAAAGTTTGTATGGACGGTAAAGCGAGTACTTTGTGGTCACGCAAATGCTTATAAGCTGCAGGACTCTTGATTCGTAACAATATGCACTCATAAATCCAATCGTTGCTGTACCTAACACCTCTGCGATCTGTCACTTTCGATGCATTAAAACATGCTCGTACAGCACTCTGCTGACTTTCCGGCAATGCATCGCAAGCTTTTTGTAGCGCTTCGCTATCGGCCTTAGCACATTTACGCTTTAGATTATTAAGATGTAGCTTAAATGAATGAATCTGCAATGAATAATATTTCAATTGTTATAAAACACAGTGCAGACTATTTTTACTTTATTTAGTAAGTAAATTATAATTATTTTCAAGGGGTACCTTTTTTACGAGTCTATTCTGCATCTTTTTCAAAGTCTTGCTACGTAATGTAAGTCTTTTGCGGCGTTCTCTTGCTTTACGACACTTTTCGCTGGAGCAAACCCTTTTTGTCAAATTAGCTTTTAAAAGACAACACTCCTTACATCTCGTTACTTTAGGACCGGGCGAAGATTTTTGTATGGTGACATATCCTAAGCAATTCGGTGATCTGCAATTTGAGACGTTAATATAACTTCTTTAAGTATACATATGTATCATATAAATAGAATATAATATATATCATGTATGTAATATAAATATATAAAAATATAACGCATGCAGTTTAGGGGGGCATGAAATTCAATAACAATTTCTAATTTCGCGCCACGTATGTACTTAGTTAAAATAGCAAATTTAAAAACGACTTTTTCGCTCATAACAAGTTATAAACATCAAATCTAAACAAATCACAATTTGTTAATGTAATTATTGGACATATTATAAATTTCACATTTATACTTTCATATCGACACGAATAATCAAATCTTAAGTTATATTATTTTTAACATTTTTATATATTGTGGCGCAAAATTCTAATTTGTCGTAACTCTCGGACCCCCTTACTAGACAGTTCAATATAGACGATAATGTATAGATAATATATAATTTACTTATTTAATCCATGAATTTTATCACAAGGAAAAACTGAATTCGAAACATGTGATATTATCTTCGTTATTTCATGAAAACTTCGTACTTGATTCATTTCGTCAATACATATCAAAACTTCGTCAATATGAATCTACAAGAAAAACAAAATGATTAATCTAATATTAATTTATCGCTATATTATTTCTATACTTTTCAAGAAAAATTTATATTCATTGCTTGTAACATATGATAACTGCTTACATTTACACTCAAATCTGAAAAAAGAACTATACGCTTTGCTATGCCTCTGTATCTTTCTTTCCATTCGCTCCACATAATGCACTGTAATCCGTTGCTTATAACTTGGCAAACCCACGCAACAGGCAACGAAATTGCTTGTGGATTTTGAATTAATTCGCTACGAATTTGTGTATATTGTGCACTGTTTGAAGGATAGGAGGGCTTGGGCATATGCAATGTGTCGTGTTTATCGGCTGCATAGTTTTCTTCAATACGATCCTCTTCAATTAGCATTGGAACAGGCGATGCAGAATGTACTGTTATAGCAAAAATTCATATAGTGTCATTAATACATACATTGTTATAATAATAAAATGCGTTTAAAATATTTACAATTCATTCTCTCGTTGTTCATGGGCTGTATTGAAGGCAATGTAGGCTTTAGTGTAGCCTTTTCTTTCTCCGGCGTTACCACATTCTCATCAATTGGGACAGAATCTAATATAGTACCTATATTAGCTGTAATTATAATTTTATTATCACATTATAATTTAATCTTGAATTTAAAAATAATAAAATTATACTACTAACAAATCTTAGTAGCAGGTATTCGTAAAGCATTGTTTTCAACGCAATACTGCAATGGTGGTGTTTCTACATTTTCCGTATTAGCCATTGTTGGGTCTATTGTTGGAAAAATAGAAGGCACTGAGCCTTTTTTTAATGAACACCTATCTTTGCTTAGGGAAAAACTGTTGTTATCTGCTAGAACGTGCGCAAATTTTCGGTCGACTTCTTCTTGCTTAAAATGAAGCTCGCAAACACGATGATGTTTTCTTAATGAGCTACCATTCGTCGGAATAGCTTTTTGCCACAAAAGAAGAATGTCATCCTACACAAAAACATTCATTTGTTTTATATTAAATATGCTGTATATCATTTTATTAAACCATCAAGATCTTATCTTCTCATGGTAATCCATAGCAATTTCATTAATTGCCAACAGATGACTCTGCTACTCGCTAGGTCAAGCCCGTCTGCCGACTGTAAACGGCGATCTTCGTCGGAGAAAGGGTGCCATGTTAAAACTACGGAGTTTGATCTCCTTCTCTCTTCCTCCCTGATATACACATAGAGGAAGCATCCTGGGTTAAAATCGCGTGAGTTTTATAGGTATCCCCTCCCTTCCGAAACTGCGCGTCACCGCACGGCGGTTAGCCGTCTGGAAGGCGTATATTTGGTGCTCACTAAATTAACGCAAGAATAAAACTGAAATTATACCAATTGTTTAAAGAATTTGTATGAGTGTTCTTTAAATTTATTATTTAGGGTGTAGTAAAAAAAAGTTTTGAACTTCGGGCCCGCCCGAGAGCGTCACTTACTCACACTAAGTTGAAATTATTTTTATGATTTTAGGTCAGTAAACATTTTTAGGCGGTAATATTAAGAAAATTTTGTATTTTTTGTCGAACGCTGTGTAATAATAATATATTATCAATACTGTTACACAAAATCTAATTGATATTTGAAACTGAAAGAAAATTCTTCGAGAAAAAAAATCTTCGAGATATATTTTTTTCAAAAATTCATCAATGGATTATAAAATATATTTAAGGTTTCAGACTTATCCTGCGTCCCGATGAATAGACAGACAAAAATTGTATAAAAATTTGAATGATAATGATTAAAATCTCATCGAGATACCGCGAGTTAAAGTTAGAATTTAAGAAAATAGATGAAGCAAACGCAAACATGATTTCGTTTAGTTTGTACGTGTTCTGTGCCAGTAAATTTTGATAAAACTATACTGAAGAATTATTAAAGGCATATATTATTGATTTAAAAAAGTTTCATTGGGTTATCACGGCCTTATTATCGTTTTTTCAATTTCTAAGCGGGCGATATCTCTACATATAGGCTACCGGCTATACAGGCTTCAAGTCTTATAGGTATAGGTGGGGAGTCACTTAGCTAATCACGTGCGCGGAAAAGAGTGAGTGAAAGAGAGTGGGGATACCGCTAAAAACGTCGCGCTTGCCATATAACATGCTTCCTCTATGTGTATATGCTCGAAGATATTATCCAAGTTACGCACCACGTTCCGCTTATTCCTTTTTTTCAGCGCGTTAAATTTAAATTCAAATGAATATAGTTACATGCACTATTAATACAGATAATATTTAACCCCATACACTATAATCTTATATTCTACATGCACTATTAATATAGATAATTAATTTAACCCCATGCAATACATGCACTATTAATATAGATATGGCTGATTCTCTGCGAGATCGACCGGCTAAAATATTTTTTTGTTCAAACTATCTTAAATTTCTTCTACTCAGGGAAATACAAACTCCTCAAAGTTTTTTAGATTTTTTTCATCAAGCCTCTTCGAACTGCATATATATAATTTTAACAATATTTTTTTTGAAAAGCTGAGCAAATTTTTTAAAAAAAGTGTTCTAAATATTTTTGTTGAAAACCGCTTTCCTGAGGAGCAACACATTTTTGAATATAGTCAAAAAATTCCAAAAATCCTGATTTCACCAATTTTGAACCTCTGCAGCTATAAGAGTCTTAATGGAAAAAATCTAAAAAACTTTGAGGAGTTTGTATTTCCGCGAGCAGAAGAGATTTAGGATAGTTTGAACAAAAAAAAATTTTAGCCGGTCGATCTCGCAGAGAATGATATCTATATTAATAGTGCATGTATTGTATGGATTTAAATTAATTATCTATATTAATAGTGCATGTAGAATATAAAGTTATAGTGTATAAGTTTAATTCATATTATCTGTATTAATAGTGCATGTAGTATACAGCGGGTTATATTCATTTAAATTTAAATTTAACGCGCTAAAAAAGAGGAATAAGAGGAACGTGGTGCGTAACTTGGACAATATTGCATGAAGCTAGCTGTATCAGACTAATCTCCCTTGGACGGTCTGAAATTGCCGATGAGTAGCACAAGCTACCCATGATGGCTCTCTCGAACCCCAACACTGAGCACATGATGGATCGTGAATGCCGGATCGTCGTGGAGATCTTGGGTTTGGATCGCGGAAGGTAGCGCCTTATTGGCTCATGGGAGCCACCATTTTTCAGTCACTTGAAATAGGCTACGAGAGAATACCGCGCAATCACGCGTACGCGGTACGCGACTAAAGCGCGAGATTTAAAGTCGTCAAAAATTTAAAAACAGACAACGCATTTCTGTCGCTGGTCACTCAACGCTAGGAAATAGATATAAAATTATAGATTTAGATGTAGTACATTAAGTAGAGCAGTTACATTATAAGGGCGGAGAAACACTCGAAGCCTAAAGACGGGGAACACTTGCAGCCGCCATCGTAAAACATTATAAAATCGAGGCGAGCGCAAGCTCGTCGAATGCTAGTAACGGAAAAACCCGATAGGTCTAACCTTGCATGCAGCAGACGGTTTGAGTGTTATGTAGCATTGTGAATACTACCTTAATCTTCACCCTGTGTGACGCGTGCGCAATGCACGGTTCAAGCTAACTTGGGTATCGTAAGACGAAAGTATCGGTTTTTTATTTTTTTATAAAAAACTTATTGAATATTTACGACATATTATTTGCGGGAAAATTAAATTAAATCAGGATCATTTTTTTACTGCAAAATTCAATAAAAAAAAATCCTTGGCTGCTGTCTTATGAGTATTTGAATAACAGAAAAAAAGAAAATTGTATTTCAATTTTTTTCAGGATAATGGAAAAGGGTCAAATTAATTAGTTAACATACGTTTAAAGGGCTATTTGAGATCTACTCAACCATATTTTTTTATTTAGAAATAAAAAAAAGAAAAGCTACTACAACAAAATTATTTTTTTACCATTGCAAAAATTATAAAAAATCATTGAAGTTTGACATTTATATTTTTGTTAAAGTCGTAGAAAAAGATGTGATTTGAACAACAAAGGCATTAAAAAATGGTTGAATAATCAGTAATATAACGCATTTGAATATTATGAAAAAGATTAATACGATAAAAGTATTTTTAAACAATACAAATAGCAAAATGGGAATTAAGGCGCTTTTCCACTATAAGATTACGGAATGTATATAGTAAGAAGAATAGGAAAATAATTAAAATTATGTAACTTAATGTTTTTTGAGTTGCTGGTCATAAATATGACATCTAATTAGCAAAATACACTGTGTTAACAATATAATATTTATGCAAACAAGTGAAAAATTAATCATTCGCTTAAAACGCATGTACTACGAGGGCGTTTTGGTGTCGCTGATGACGAATCTGAGATCAGATTTACAACAAAATAATTTATTTAAAAATATATTGTTAATATAAATTAGTGCAAAAATGTAGGAACCATATTAAGCAGTGGTCAACCAGGGGTTTTTTAAGTCGCTGATCACAAATAATCAGCTATTAATTCTTTATTATTGATGTGATGTTCTTTTTCTGTAGGGGACCATATGCCGTAAATTTCCTGTTTTTTATCAGTGACGCCCTAGCCTGTGTCTGAGGCGTCTCTATATATTACCGTATCTGCTCTAAACGGCTTTAATGGCTTTTCTCTCCACTGTAAATTATTCAGCCATCAAGTTAAGTCGATCCGAATTTCATTTGTAATATTTATTTTACCTTTGTAGCTCTCTGCCCTGCGCTTTTCTTTAATGCGATTGATTTTCCTTTCTCCATATTTTTCGTGTAAAGCCACCTGTATTCTATTGCTTGACACGCTGCTACTATGTTTCCTAGTAATCGAGCAAATTTTACTATTGTAGTTGATTCTAGTGATAAATATGATTTTAATGATTTCTGCAATTTGTTGATTTTTTGAGTACATTTATTCGAATCAATTACTAATCCTAGAAATGTTCTAACCATGCAAGGTATGCATTTGGATTTACTATTATTTATCGCAAATCCTAATCTGCTTAATATTTCAATGGTTTCATTTGTATTTTTTGAACATTCTTTGCACGTGCCGGCTATGCATAGTAAATCGTCCAAGTATATTACTGATCTAAAACCTTTTGTTCTAAGATATTGGACAACTGGCTTCATTAACTTAGTGAATACGTATGGGCTGGCGGAGAACCCGAAGGGTAGACACGTAAATTCATAATAGCTGACACGAAATTTAAATCTTAAATATCTACTTTTTCTATGTATCGATACTTAAAAGAACGCGTCTTTAAATCAATTGATGTCGTGTAGTCCCCTTTCGATAATACCTTCGTTGCTATTCTTACGTCTTCTAACTTAAAATGTACCGTGTGAACGTGTTTATTTAGTTATTTTAAATTCAATATAAATCTAAGTGAACCGTCTGGTTTCTTTCGAAAAAAATATGGTGATAAATATTGTTCTTTTTTGGCTTTATATTTCGTGATCACTCCCTTATCTATAAGGGCATCAATTGTCTTTTGGAATAACTTATTTTGGGATTCAGAAAAAAACAGCTCTGCAATTAAATGCCGTTTGAATGGGCTTGCTTATGAAAGGAATTTTATAACCTGTGGTAACTTGTAATGTAAACCTGTCTGTGGTGAGATTTTCCCATTCGCTATAAAACGCTTTTAATCTAGCCGCTACCTTGTTTTCTTTGTTGTTTATTTTCATTGGTTCTAATTATACGTCTGCTTCAGGAATTGGCCCTGCTTCTGGTCTCTTTTCTGAAAGAGATATTTGTATTGCCCTGTTTGTTCGAGTTGAATCTCGATCCCAACGGGCGTTTGCCGTTTCCCGAAAACTTGTTCGTGATGTTTTGCTTGTTTTGGTAGGTGGCGGCTTTGCTTTCGAATAGCTTTTTTGCTTCTTTCATCTGTTTTATTTTTTCCCCAAGATCCGTAGTATAATAAAAGCCTTTCTTGTCTCTGTTTGTCTGTATTGAATATCGCCGAGGAGTCTTCCGACATCTGTCAACTTTTATACAAAGTCCTCGAGATCTAGCCCTGCCTCCTGGCTTTCGTTGATCATCGTTATGGCGGAGCTCAGCATGGTCATTGTCGCGCTTGCAGTTTTCTGCACGTCAAACCTATACTCGTCTCTTTTAATCGCCTTGTCGTTTAATTTAGCTTTGACTTGTTCGTTGAGTACAGGGGCAGCCAACTCTGACGGATCGATGTACTTATTTAGTACCTTATCTTTCTCCTCATTGGTCAATCCGTTCAAACAATAATGTTTTCAAACACTGATTATGTCAGGGTGGACTTCGACTTCCTCGGCCTTTGATGCGTTTAGGTCGTCTCCTATTGCGGCTTTTATGGTTTCATTAAGAGACTTTTTCTTTTCGGCAGCTTTCTCATTCTCGTTGTTTTCTTCAGATGATTTCGTGCTCTGACTTTTGTCTTTGATAGTACCTGCAAGGTTTTTATTTTTGTATTAGATATTTTTCTTATCAGGCTCGAATTTAAACTATGCCGTGTTAAAATGTTGAAAAGCGTTTTGTCGTTTGAAGAGCACTTTTCGGCTCATACGCGCGCGACGGCGCTTGTTCATTGCGTGTGCTCTTGTTGTTTCGAGCGCTGAGAGTTTTGTTTTGGTTCGGCAAGGCGCGTAAGGCGCCAGTGCTTCTCTTGTCTCGCGCTAGACGTGTCTCGACGAGTACCAAGTGCTAGATAAATACATGTTCGAATTGATTGTAAGTCACACGTTTTTAGAAAATCGTTTGTGATTTTATTTAGCGTACTACTCTGTCCTGACGACTGTCAGGCGCTTGAGATTTGCCTTTTCTTTATGCGTTAACTGTCATACTCTTTCCCACTGAATGTCGGGCGATCGAGTTTTAATTCGATTTTTAATTCAGTTTTCCTGTTATTGTTCTGTTCCGACGAATGCCGGGCGTTCTAGAACTATTTCAAGTTTTGTACCATTTGCTAATTTGCACTTTGCTTACTTGTCCTGGGACTTGTATCGCTCCCGCTTTCTTCGCTCATGGTTTCAACAAGTTCGAGTGGACTGCCATCCTCTCGTATTGTTTCGACCATCTTCTGGATTTTCTTGGCTAGTTCTGCTCGTTTTCTCTCGAAGTAATCGAGCTCTAGTTGCAATGCCTTTCTCTTAGACATGTTAGTTGCCCTATCAGTTATATCTTCCCTATCTGTACCTATACCCCTTCGCGGTCTCACGAGATGTACCTCTGACGACAATGGAAGAAATTATGAAGCGCGGAAGCATGAGACAGCGTGAGAGGGGCTTGGTCCGAGATCCCGAGATGCGTGGCCTCTCGGGCGAATAATGTATGTTGTTTGGTTTGTACGGCGGTTTATTAGTCGGTCACTGTGATGCCAGTGGTGCGTATGTAGCGCTTGGGCTCTCAGCGTGGACTGGCGCGCAGAGGGGCGCGGGGCTAGCTCGACGCTCGAGCTGCTCTCTCTCTCTCTCTCTCTCTCTCTCTCTCTCTCTCTCTCTCTCTCACACACACACACTCTCTGCCGAGAGGTGCTGCCACCGTGCGGGCTGTGTCCTCACACTACTCCCCTCTAAATTTTTTCTTTTTCGTTTTGAAAAAACCGGAAAATTGTGTGGTGTACTTGTTCTCGAAAGATGGTTTTTGACTCCATGAATTTTGTTTACATAGAAATGTGATTTTGAATTGAATTATAGAAACGTGATTTTCTGACTTCATGATTTGAATTGAATTGACTGAGTTGTTGACCACTGGCGTTACATGGTAGTTTACAGTTTTTGTTGATTACAGCTTTTGATAGATGTTTTACATTCGTTGTTTTGTTATTGGAACATAAAAATGTTCGGGTTCTGATGCTTAACATTAAGTAACATTGCGTATAAAAATATTGTTCTTAATCTAGTTGCACGTAAATAGACTCTGTTGAAAAATAACAATGATTATAGATTTATGTTTTGGGTTTTTACATTAGTTGTTTTTTTGGTTTTACAAGAATAATTGGTATACGTCTTACATTAGTTAAACTTAGTGTTTAAGGTTCGGATACTTAATTTATAAAAATGCGTTTTTGATTGCTCTGCGCTTAAATTCCAAGGAGCTTGTAGCTCTCGTACTAAAATAATTGAGTTAGTTAGGAACTGAGATAGGGTTGGAGGGAAGGGGAAATCTAACCAGTTCGGGAGAGGGTGATGTCTTCTCCTGCAGTGTCGAGGGTGACTCGATGCGTCCTTCATGATCTCTCGATCTGGCTTGATTTAGCTACCTTTAGCCTCTTGAATACTATCTTCGCTTCTCCACAGCCTGCGGTGATCCAGCACAAGTTTTCAACATCGCTCTGATTGAGGGCTCTGGAGTGTCGTCGGCCTCTGTGGTTGGTTACGATGACGTTGAGACTTGGTTGGGCCGTGATTGACCTTAGCGTGTCTATTACCTGTCTGTGGTACTCCACCACCAGCGATGAGAGCTTACTGTTGCTCGCTAAGTTGATTGCTGTCGCCACGACTATCCCCTCTATGTTGAGGTGTTCGAGATTAGGGGCGCAGTTGACAATTTGTTAAACCCCACCCAATGACTCTCTCGCCGCGCAATAAAAAAAGTGAGGGCCCCTGCAGCACGGCAGCCCGGCCGGCACAGCCAGGGAATCCACGGCGCGACATCTGCGCAAGCGAGAGTCCCTGCAGCACGGCAGCCCGGCCGGCGCGACCAGCGAGTCCCGCGGCGCGGCCGGCGAGTCTCGCAGCGCGGCAGTTCCGCGCGCCGCCGCCAGGCGGCCAGCACCTTACTTTCGCGTATCCACCACAGAAGTAGCGTAGGAGAATGGATATAAGACCGAGCCAGACCGGGGCTTAAGCATCCTACTGACTGGTCTCAGTCTCATAGGTCGGTCCGTCCACGACTGCTGGCGACTCTCCCTACGAGCGACCAATAAACGTCAGCCCTGCTGAGAAAATAAATTCTTTCTTGAATTGTTATTTCGACGCAACCCTTCCCCAAACAACAGCCCCTCTCGGGGCTACCGGCACTTATCAGCGCCAACCTTTTGTACGGTGTTTACGCCACCGGGTCCTTCTCGCAAGGTCCCATCTAATCGGCACTTGTCAGCACCAACCTTTTGTACGGCGTTTACGCCACCGGGTCCTTCTCGCAAGGTCCCCCTCTATCGGCACTTCTAAGCGCTAACCCTTTGCGAGGCGTTCACGCCACCGGGTCCTTCCTGCAAGGTCCCCCCCGATCGGCACTTTTCAGCGCCACATTTGAAGGATCCTCCCGAATCAGCACCTCTCGGAGCTTACACGAACTGCTCGGTCTCTCTCTCTCTCTCTCGTCGAGGAGATTCCGCCAAGACTCACGCCAGGGCCAACGTCGCTGCAACGTGGAAGCCACAGTCAGAGGTGACCACATCAGAAGTCTCCACGCCGCCAGCTGCCTCCGGTTCCAGCCGCTCTCCGAGGAAGCGCCCCTGGATCATCTGTCCGAGCGCTCTGTACGACATCAAAGGGTCTGCTCCAAACCTCCCCGTTGCACCAGAGCGATCGTCTGATGAGAAGCGAGCGCTCAGTTGCTCTCTTCTAAAGAGCTGCACTCCACGCCAGCAATCTCGCCTACGCGAACGTCGTTCGTTTGGGCCACCTCTTCCCAAAGAGATTGAGCGAGAACCTTCTCTCTGAGTCGTAGCGCCCAGAGCGCCCCCTCACGACCAACCCGGAGAGGCTCGCTTATATCAAATTCGCTGAATCATTGGCGCGAAGAAAACATTGTGCTGTAATGATAGGCTCCTGAGAGAGGAAGTTACGTTGAGGTCAATTTGCAAGAATCGTGTATCTTTGAGTTCTCGGGCAGTCCAATACTCAAAACCGAATTCCTCCACGCTGTTGGCTGGTCCCATTACTGCTTGGGTTACTGTGAGAATGTGTGGAAATTTTCCTGTGCAATCCCGTAAGTTAACCTTTGTGAGCTGTGGGGCGCTGTTGATTACTGCGATGAGACTTTCTGCGTCTACGTTGTTGCACTCGGTGAACTGGATACTTCTTAATTTTTCGCTGTTCTGGAGCAAGTTGACTAACGTGGCGTTGCGGTTGCGGAAGAAGCTGATGCTGACGAGATGGGAGGTTGGTAGTGGTGAGTCCTTACAGTTCGGGGTATCGCCGAGGACGAGATGTTTGACCAAGCAGGTTCTTGTGATTGTGGCGCACAACTGTGGTGTGGCCTCGACTGCCGTCAAATCCATCTTTCTTATGTTGATCAGTGCATCTCCGGGTGACCACCTGTCGTTCAGGAGGGTCATCACTGCTGCCGGTCCTGGTGCCATGCTCCGGTCGGAGAAATGATACGATCTAATTGAGAAATTTCTGTTGTCGCTTCTCATTAGTTCGAATGCGTTGTTGCTGTTCTTGTATCTCTCGGAAGAAGAGTCGAGCTCCGAGTCTACTCCTTCGAGGCTTTTCATTTCCCCAGTGGCGGCGTATAGGTTAAGGTAGTCTGATCCGCACGAGTACTCTGTTAACTTCTTAACTACTGTGGTGCAGTGTAAAAGTCGTAATAAGTTTTCCGGGATCTTGACTGGGGCCGCTTTGTTTGTTGACGATGGTCTGACGTAAGTGGCCTCGTCGTCCGGGTGACACCTGATTTTTGATTGACGACCGGTCCGGTCCGTAAAAGTGAGTTCTGCTTTGATTGCCTGGATCTGCGTTCTCACTGAACCGGCTAGCGTTTCAAAAATTAGTGAAGCTTGTGTACCGCCTCGCCGGCGTTTGTTTTCGTCTTTCCTTGTGTTTGAGAGTCTCGCGATGTCGAAGCGGTCTACTCCTTGAGCTTCTAGGCATGCACGCAACTGGTTCTTGGTTAGTTGGTAGTGAATGTTGAATAAGTAGAGCTGTTTCACAGGCGAGTTGTTTATTATAGCCGTTGGTGACCTTACTGTCAGGGTGTAGTCGTTGCTTGGGTAACGAGCGCGAAGCAGTTAGGACTCCCTACGGTCGGTCCGCCTGCGAAGGTCTTGCTCGAATTGCTCAAGAGCTAGATCCGTGTTGAAGCAGTCAGCCTTGATTGTCTGGTCCGCGGTGTGGCTCTTATATTGGCGTAGCAGCTCCCGCTATAACTCTATGTCCTCCATTGCTGCTAGAATTTTTAGAGTTTAATGCCGCTGTAGCTTTGTTTGAGAAAGTCACGCAGTTTTCCCTGAGGATGTTGGGAGTGTGTTTTTGTCGTTTGTTGCTATTTGATGTTTGAACGATTGTAGTTGTAGTGTCTGTTCGCGTCGCGGATTGAGTCGCGGGTGTGTTCAGTACGGGGGTTAAGTGCTATCTTGTTGTCGATCGGTCACGTCGTTGTGACGGCTTGCGTCGTGGGGGGGTTGAACCGCGGGATTACGCGGCGTGAGTTGATTGTCGGCTTGTCGATCGGTGGATGGTTGCGTTGGGTTGGGTGGATTTGGTATTGAAATGTCGTCTTGCGACTGTTCAAGTAGATTGGATTTCTGATTTGTTGGTTGACTGGATGGTTGGGGGATATTCAGTAATGCTTGTATCGGGTTCTTGGGGGGTGGTGATGGTGTAAATACCGGGCTGTGGTTTTCTTCGTCCTCCTCGTGAAGTAAGAAAGCCGGCTTGAGTCTAGTGATGTTCACTGTTTTTCTGCTGCCATCTTTGTCAATGGTGAAAGTATGATTCTCCACGATGTCTCGGGCGATGACTTCATACGGGCCGATGTATGGTGTAGAGAGTGGAGACCTTATTGGTTTCTCTCTCATCCAGACGTGTGTGCAGTTGCTCAACCCTTTGTGTATGAAGGGTTGAGTGTCTGATTTGTGGATCACTGGGGCCGGTCGTATCTGTTTCATCGTCTCCCGGAACTCGTAAAAAACTCGGATGTCTGGTTCTTCGTCCGTGAAAGGGGCGAAGTCGCCTGGGATCCTTGTAGTTTTGCTGAAGACTAGATGTGACGGGCTGGTGTTGATGTCTGGTCGGATTCTGTTTCGTAGGCCGAGCATCACTGACGGCAAGATTTTTGTCCAGTTGCTGTTGTTCTCGTGACATGCAAACGCCGTTTTGATTTCTCTGTGTAGCCTCTCCATCATTCCGTTTGAGGCTGGGTGGTAGGAGTTGGTTCTGCATCGGCGGATGCCCATAACTTGCAAGAATCGAGAGAAAAGGCGTGATTCGAACTGCGGTCCTTGAGCAACTGTGTCTGCTGACGTGTCTGTGACTGGTATCGCCTCTGGCCACCAAGAGTATCGATCGATGATACTGAGGATGTGAGTGGCCCCATTGCTTGTGGGAAAGGCCCCACTAGATCTAGGCATCTAGGTGGACGTGGTCGAATCTGGCGTCTGGTGTGAGGAAATGTTTTGGAGGGAGTTTGTTGTGACGTGAGATCTTGGTCCTTTGGCATGGTAGGCAAAGTTTGCACCATTTGACCGTGTCTCTTCTGCTGTGAGGCCACACATATTGTTGTCTAATCAAGCGGACTGTGACTCGTGGGCCTGGGTGGGATAGTGAGTGGAAAGTGTCGAAAACTACTTTTCTGAGGGATTGGGGAATGTACGGGCGGATGACGTCTTCTTTGATGTCGCTGTAGAACTCTGCGTGTTTGGAGCCCCATGTTAGCTTATGTAGCTTCAAAGGATTAGACGGGTCGTCTAGAATTGAGCGGAGTTATTCATCCTCTTTTTGTTCTTTGTTGAGGTGCTGTGCGTTGTACAGCGTTGGTAGTTTGAATGCTTCGATGTTTGCTCTCACCTGGAGCAACTGTTCGTCTGCTTCGAAGTTGTCGTTATCCCAGTGGAACGTACTTGGAGTTGTGAAAGCGTTGACTCTTGACAGGGCGTCTGCCACCTCGTTTTCTTCTCCTGGTAGACAGTGGATCTCCGTGTTGTACTGTGCTATGTAGGAGAGTCTGCGCGACCGGATGACCGGCATCTTCTCGGTACTGAATTGCAGTGCGTAAATGAGAGGCTTGTGATCTGTGAAGGTTTTGAATACTGCGCCTTCCAGGTGATGTTGGAAGTGTCTGATTGCCTCGTATATTGCTATGAGTTCGCAGTCGTACGTCGCGTACTTGCGCTCTGGATCTGTGAATTTGCGAGAAAAGAAACCGAGGGGCATCCATGTGCCTTCCTGGAGCTGTTCTAGGGCCGTGCCCATTGCTGTGTCGGAGGCATCGTAGATGAGGCGAAGCTCTGCTTTCTCGTCCGGGAAAGCCATGTATGTGAGGTCGGCAACATCTTTTTTACATTTCTCGAACGCTGCAATGTTGTCGTCCGTCCAGTGGATTGGTCTCTTGTCCTTCTTTTTGCACTCGATGACTTGCTCGTGTAGAAGGAGCTGGGTTTCGGCAGCGTGTGGAAGCAGTGTTCCGTGGCTATTGACGAGTCCCAGGAATCTGCGGAGTTCCTCTATGTTTGAGGGCCTGGGAAAATCCTGGATGGCTTGTACCTTGATTGGGCTGGGGTTGTAGCCTTTGGCGGAGATGAGGTGTCCGAGGAAGATCAGTTCCTCTACGCCGAAGGTGCACTTGTCGAGGTTCGCTTGAAGTTCGAACTCGGTCAAGCGTTGTAGCACTGTCTCCAAATTTCGCCGATGCTCCTCCTCCGAGGATGAGGCCGTGACAATTTTTGCGTACTGGCTGCACCAAAGCTTGCTTTTTAAACTTTCGCTCCATCGATGAAATGAAAGACTTTTCAAAATTAAATAGAGCAAATTGTTCGTCTAATGTTCTACTTAGAATCTACATTTAGTAAGTTATTAAATTTTAATATTGTTAGATGTCACGACAACGGAAAAACCATGCATTTCAAAGCGCCTAATCGTGCATCACAATCTTCAGCCGTGTAATACAATTTTTCAAAAATGGAAGCTTAATAGGCTAATTAAATTTTCCTTTCAAGGTTTTTTTACTGACATTTACATAATAATAGCGATAAATTTTCATGTATAGAAATTTATTATTTATATGCGCAACGCATCATCATTTAGGCGCTCTAAAATCTAAAAAGTGATAACAGGAGTTATAGCATAAATGTCACCCCAAAGTTAAAATAATTTTTTTTAGGATTTTGAGACTTCAAATAGTGATGATTTCTACTGAGAGAATCCCATATATGTGTATATATACATATATATGACCCTCCCCCTCATGATACCACCCTAACGTTAAAAAAATATTTTTTAGACTTTTTAGACTGCAAATAATCATGTTTTTCGCTGAGAGAATTCATACATATATGTATATGTATATATATGATCCTCCCTCTCATACATATACCACCCCGATGTCAAAAGAATTTTTTTTTAGTATTTTCAGACCCTTAATTGTTGTTTTTGCTAGAAGAATCCCATATATACATGTATAGCTATATATATGACCCACCCCCTCATAACTACCACCCTAAAGTTAAAATAATTTTTTTTAGAATTCTCAGACCCTAAATTGTTGTTTTTCACTAGAAGAATCCCATATATATATGTATAGCTATATATGCTGCCCCCACCACCACGCCGCCCGGCCGGAGTAGATGCGCGGCCGCGCGCGCTGATTTCGCTTGGTTCACCGGTTGTTCTAGATGAACGAGGTCATCTACAGCTGTCGGAAGAACTGCTATCATTTAGAGTAATATTTCAACAAGGAGTATGTCAAATTTAAATAAAAAATATCAAGTAGTTTTTGGGTAATCATCATGGTTTTTTATGTACTTTAAGACGCATCCATTTGTTAAGTAGGACATGAACTGTCGATTGCGGGTGATTGCATCAATATATCGTGATCTACGCCAAATTGAAATGAATGTGAAAATACAGATTAATAATATTGCAATTCGGCGCCATTTTGAGATAGCGAGGTCGGACTAGAAATTTTTTATTGTATGAACTTCAAAGACATGTTTGATCGGAAGTCTGACCAAAAAATGTAATTTTTTATATAAACTATTGCAACATGAAGATTTAAAAAAAATTTTTTTTGTTTTAAACAATTTAGCGATGAAGAAAGTTAATTTTGCAATCAGGGATACACGCACCTAATAGAAAATTCAATTGTGAACAACTTTTATACTTAACTTTTTTACGTAAAGTTAATAATAAACAAGCTACAGAGGATAAACCAAAAAAATGCATTTTTGAACTTTATTTTGCAATAATAACAATGTTCCCGAGTAGTTACATTGTAGAGACTTTATGGTAGTTCTCAGTGCACTTACACTTACCAGTTCCAATAATAAAACTGCTAGTGGCAAAAACTTCCAAAAATTATCCTATACAGTTCCCTGGGGCCCCGACTATAAGTGGTATACGAAAATGACGTCATTTTGCAGATTATAAAAAGACAATCATTTGAAGTATATTACTAAAAATAATTTACGTATTCATACGTGCGCGTCAATCATCGTCAAAAAAATTCTTTTTGAAAAAATGACGTTATTTATTATTCTAACAAACTGGACTCTGACAAATAAATATTATACAAAAATGACGTCATTTTACGGATTATAAAAAAGCAATCATTTGAAATGTATTACTAAAAATAATGTACGTATTTACGTGTATTCGTGAATCATCGAAAAAATCCCTTGAAATGACTATATAAATTCTAATTCATAGGCAAATGAGATATAAGAGCAAAAATTTAAGTATTAGGAATAACAAGTGTTTGTGGCTCAGTGGTATAGTCTAGGACTATGAATCAGAAGGTGTCAAGTTCGATCCTCTTTCGGGAAACTTTTTTTTATCTTTTTCTTTAGTTTCCTAATTATTACTTACAGCGACAAGCGCAAATATTACAATAACAATATTCTAACGATGGTAATTACTAATATTTAAATAAATGAAAAATGAAATGACAAAAAATGACGTTATTATTTTTAATAGGGAAATGTTTAAAAATAACGTCATTACCCAAGCCGGATATTGGAAACGCATAAAATAACGTTATTTTATGATTTAAATGCAATCGAGAATTTATTCGTTATTTTAAGTTACCAATCATTTCCTCGGATGTAAATAACGTTAACTTACGTTAAATGACGTCACAAAATAACGTCATAAAAGGTCCGAAATTGTAGCATCACCCATAACGTTATTTAACGTTATAAAATGACGTTATGAAATGACGTTATTATTTTCAATAGTGTAGCGATTTGGGACGGTCATCATGTTAAGTTTTCTGTAGTCTCCGCATGGTCGCCAGGTACCATCCTTCTTTGGTACCATGTGCAGTGGGCTTGCCCATGGGCTGTTCGATGGGTGGCAGATGCCAAGACTGAGCCATTTGTTGAATTCCTTTTTCGCGGTTTTGAGCTTCGCTGGGATCAGTGGCCTTGCCCGTTGAGACGCGGGCGGTCCCTGTGTTAGGATGTGATGTAGTACAGCTCGTTTTTTGACTTTGCGGAATTGGTCCGGGCCAAACACCTATGGATATTTGTTGATTATCTCTTGGTATTTGTGGCCTGATTGGACTAGAGATATCTGGAGAACTTCGGCTTCCTTCACGTAGCCTACGGCTTCTCTTCTGTTTGTGCCGTCCACCAGCTTCCCGAGTTTTAAGTCCGGGAGGAGGTGGTAGGTGGTTAATAGGTCCGCGCCTATGATGGGGTGTGGAATGTCGGCGACTGTGAAGTTCCAAGCTATCTTGTACGGTAGTCCGACATCCAGCGTTCGTCTTGCGGTGCCGTATGTGTTGATGGCAGTACCGTTTACTGCGAAGAGTTGGAGTGTCAGCTTGTTGCTCTTCGATGGTGGAAGTATGGAGAAATCTGCGCCGGTGTCGATGAGGAACGTCAACTTGGAGATCTCGTCCTTTACGTGGAGACGTAGGGATGCTCTTGACCTGCTGTCAGTCTCCTCGACAACTGGGGCGTTTAGTTTTCCTGCTGCGTGGTTGGGTTCTTGGATCTCACGGTGTAAGAGTCTTCGGCTGTGCGGACCCAGTCGCACGGCAGAATGCAATTTCTTGCGTCTGAGCCGAAACGGCGATGGTAATAGCATCTAGTGTGTTGGTTATTATTTTGGCGTTGGCCTGGTGACGCTGGTCGACCCTTGGTTTGTGAAGTTGCTGATTGGTCTCCTCGTTGCCCGCTGTTGTTTGGCCTGCCGTGTTGTTTGGCGTTGTGTGAGTTTGAGCGTTCTCTGCTCCGGCTGTGACGGAGAAGGTTGGACTGAGCTTTTTCGATTGCTGCCAGCCGAGCTTCGAAAGTGCTGTCCGGTTGTGATGGTGGTGATTGCAAGCTCGTGAGCTGTGATATGAATCCGCTCTGCTCTTGTTGCATGAGAGCGTATGCTTCGTCTGCTCTGGCTGTGAGCTCGCCTTCGTCTGTGATGTTCATTAGTGACCAGGTGATGGCGCTGGGCAGTCTGACCTTCCAGAGTCTGATAGTGGCTTCTCTGGAGATCATTCCTTTTGACAGGCTCATAAGTTCCGCCAGGAACTATTAAACCGCTGTACAAATCAAACAACATACATTATTCGCCCGAGAGGCGCTGCCATTGTGCAGGCTGTGTCCCCACATATAGATATAATCTCGAGAGTGAAGCTATAGTATAATTGAATATTCGAAACGAATGCCTGTCTAATTGGTTGAAGCGATTGTAGTGTCTTTTTAAAATATACAGTCATTTGTGTCAACTACAATCACAGAACAAAAACACATGTTATTATTAATCCAGAGCTTGTACCTCGACTAATATTTTATTTGAATTTCATTGAACATCACTGAAATCGTAAGTATATAGATTTTGTGTTTACTTCGTAAAATTTTTGCGAGTTGTTCTTTATCATTTTAACAACACATTAAAATATTTAATAACGTAAATGAATAATACACTTCAAGACAATCTGTTAATTCAACAATCCATAGAACGAATACGTTAATTACGCTCGCTTAATTTATTGTTACGGGAACGTTGCCAGTACAAAACGCTATGGTCAGAACTTTTAACTGGTGCGATGTGGATTTCATCCATTAATATACAATCTGAACTTATTTCAATGCTATTCAGTGAAGTATTAATCAATGTATAAGCTTTAAAATGTGTAGAATGATAGTTACGTTATTGTACAGCATGAAACATATCGATATATCTTCAGTTTTTACAATTTTGTTTTTATTGTTTATTATGCACAAGTTAATTGATTTTTCATATTCTATATTGTGCCGCGAATTTAGCATTTTATATTGGCCTTAACATTTCTTTAAGCTATAAACATTATGAAAACTGGCGCTTTCACGAGAATTTTTTCTCATTTTCACAGTATATATATTTTTTATCATAAACACATTCATATCCTGAAAATCGTTGATATTAATAAATATTGCATTGCTGTTAAATGTATTTAAATGTTTCATACAAGTCTTCCAAAGTTTAAGTATGACATAAATATGTAAAAAATAAATAGCCCGATGAGCCAAAAAGTTTCTTTATTTGGTAATTTATCGATACATCTGGTTATAATTAAGAAATTTTAAAACGTATGAAAATTAATACCATTTTTATTTGAAAAAAAAAACAAAAATTGCAGCTGTGGCAAAAATTGTTAAAACTTTATTTGGAAAGATTTATGAATTTTTCAACATTTCAACTGTAAATTATAAATTAATTTATGACTGTATATGAAGAAAAAAAATTTACTTAAGAATTATTAGTTTCAAGACTGAATATATTTATCATTCGTTATATTATCTATGAATAAATTGATTTTAAAATCATTTTTTTAAATGTTTGTATGTAAATAGAAAATAAAATATTTTTGCAGATAAATAAAAACTTGGAAATTAATTCCAGAATTTCAGTCAAAATGGAGGAGAATGTGGCAGCCAGTATAGAGAAAACTGTTAGTTTATAAATGAATACTTATTTTACATAACTTGCCCAGTATGACATATCTATCCACAACTCATTCAATTATATTTTAAATAACATTCTTAAATAACAAAATACAATATAAACTTTCTTTTGCAGGATCATAGCGATGGTTCAAGAAAATACAAAGACATTTTAAGGCAGAATGGTTGACTTTAAAAGGTTGTAAAGAATGGCTTACATGCGACAGTGAAAATCCAACGAAAGCACGATATGTGAACAAACTTTAGGCACTTCGCTCAGTTTTTTGAAGAACCATGAAGAAAAGTTATAAACCATCAAGAAAAATTATAAACATTTAAGAAAAAGTAATAAAGATAAACCTCTAAGTGATACAGATTTTATACCAAGTCTGGAAACGTGGTGGAATAAATGTGGTGTATGGAATGAAATGAAAATCGGAAAAACAAAGGCTAGGAACATGATAGTCAACGCTTTTGGAAAGGCGGCAAACGAAGATATCGCTGAAATATTGAAAGAGAATTTATTGTGTATTTGCGTAGACGAATCCACAGACATCGGCAAAGACAACTGTTTGACCATTTCTGTCAGGTACATTGATCCCTTCGATAATCGTGTACATATTAATTGTTGGGATATGGTTAAGGTTTTCAAAAGAGGCGAAAAAGTCAAAGCAATAGCAGAAACATTATTTACATCTATCCGTGATTCTTTTACCTTACAAACGTACCACTTGAAAATATTTACGCTTGTTCATGGGATGGGTGCAACAGAATGGTAGGCCAGAAGAAAGGATTACAAGTAAAACTGAAGTCAGCTGTCACGTATATCATGTACATAAAGTGTCCAGCTCACAAGACACATTTATGTGTACAACATGCACTACATTTTTTGCCGGAAGAGATAATAAAATTATTTACTCTTATCCGTGCACTGTTTAAGGGTTCACATAAATTGCATGATTTTGCTAAGATGCAATTGCTTTTAGGCTATCTGCAGAAAAGAATTTTATATTTATCTTTGACTCGATGATTGTCTCTGCTAATATACGTCCTACGTCTTTAAAAAAAGTACGATTGTTTATTATGTTTTTGTAGAATATTATGTTTATGAAATGACGTTACTGCTAAAGAAACAGTTTAAATAATCGAGAAACCAGAGACAAAATACTATCTGCTTGTGCTGCAAAAAACTTATGAATTGACTGTGCTAAATAAATTATTGCAAAGTCAAAATATCATTGTGCATAAACTTGAGGATGAAGTTGCAAAACGTTTTAAAAATATTGTTTTCTGCTTTATTCAAAAACAGGATGTATTCTTCACTCCAGCGTCTCAAATTAATATCTGTAACAAAAACAAATATTTAAGATGTACAGACTTCGAGTTAGGTAACAAAATGCTAAAATATTTATTATCTAAGGACACTGGAAAAAAGGTTTTTTGTAAAAATTGTTTATTAATTTTTTAATCTCTCTGTGCGCAGAAATGAAGGAAAGATTTGATAATTTTCAAAATCCAATGTACGAAGTAGCTAAACATTTAAATCCCATAAATGCGGCTTGCACAATTATTCATGAAAAAAATCCATTTTTTATTGAAAAGTTAAGCACAACTTTTAAAAATCTCATTGTTGAAGATAAAAAGTATTTGTCTTTAGTTTACCTCCATTAACTATACCGGATAATCTAAAATCAGAATCAGAAATAGAAAATTTTTGGAGTTATGTTAAAAACCATAAAGATTCTGACCAAAATCTTGCGCATATTATAATTGAAAACTTTTTACGAAGACTTTTACAAATTTTTTGTTCAGAAACCTCGCACTTTTGGAAAAAGTTTTCAAGAGTAATAAGTTCTTAGAACCAGCTAAGGAATACGTACGAATTTTATCAGAGCAAATCAGTAATTTTTTTATTTTTGCAAATTGACAATTTTTGAAAAATTTAAAAATATTAAAAAATTTTTTTAAAATGTTAAAAAACCGACGAATATATCGGTATAGGTAATTAGATATATATTATACAGCTTTAATGTACTCCATACGGTGTATCTCGCACAAAAATAAAAAAAACGAGTGCACTTAAGTGGTTCTGCGGTAACATCTTTACGAGAGACGCAGTTAAGTGATTATGCAATCGACTGGTATTTAAAATATTTGTGCATTTTGGAAATCCTACTATTGTACAATGAAAAAGGGTACTAAGAGCACCTCGGCACCGCATCTCTCTCTCTCTCTCTCTCTCTCGGCGCTCGTTCGCTCTATCGCTGTAGGAAGGTTGGTCGCCGGATTGCCTATTGGCAAGGCACCGGTCGTCTCGCATGTGGTCTGCCTGTTTCAATATCTTCCTATATTATATAGTTATTTTGAGCTGCGTTGGAATTTGCCACCCCCTCCAACCCCTTATGACCAAGAAATGTTTCAAAAGTTTGGTTATATTTAAAAGGTTGCTTATTTCTTCGTCTCCTCATCGCCCCCTCCCATCAACTCCCGCCCCCTCATTTATTACGAATTAAACTCCTTTTATCCTCTCATTATTATGAATGATTATGTACTATTTTCAATTGCAGTTATATTTATGGTTTATAAAATATAAAAAGTTAAAGAATTGATATTTTTAAGTTATGTGATGGATGTAGACAATAAATGGACCGTGGTCCATAGATATGATAGGTGGAAGTGATAAGTAGATGTTTCGGGTTATGATTGGAGGTAATAAGTGATGTATACATGAATGGAGATGATAGGAGGAAGGTTGAGGTTATGATTGGAGATGATAAGTGGAAGGTTAAGGTCATGATTTGTGGTGATAGGTAGATGCTGGAGGTTATGAATGCAGACGATGAGTGGATGTCATGTTTTGAGGAGATAAATGGAAGTTATATAGCGTGGTCAAAAGTGGAGATAATTTATGGAGCGTGTAGGTCACGATTAAAGGCGAAAAGTCATAGATGTAGTTGATAGGTGGATGTGATAGGTGTATGCTGCAGTTTATGAATGAAAATGATAGGTGTAGTGTTGGGATCAGGATTGGAGGCGATAGGTGTATGATTGAGATCATAGGAGATGATAGGTAGATGCTGAAGGTTACAAATGAAGGAGATAACTGGATATCATAATTGAAGATGATAGGTGGTAGAGGTAGGTGACTGGTGGAAGTGAGAGGTAGATGCTGGAGGTTATGAATGGAGGAGATAGATGTAGGGTTGGGGTTATGATTGAAAGCGATAGGTGGACGGTAGAGATTATGATTAGAGTTAAAAGGTAGGAGTTGTGTATGAATTGTGAAGATCATGAGTGCAGATAGTTTTTGGGGGGTGAAGCAATTCCAGAAGCTTCTCAAAAGTAAGCAAAAGTATGATATTTTAAAGTAAGACACAGAAGCTTTCATGAAGCTTTCCTAAACCATACTGCGAAAATTCCATCCCATGTATCAATTCTGTAAGCTGTACTCAAGTAAACACTATTATGACATTTTAAAGTGAGACATGGAAGCTTTCGGAAAGCTTTCATGAACATTACTGGGAAGATTGCATCTCATGTTTCGAGAATGTTTCGCGGAAGGCTCCTCTAAGCAATTCCAGAAGCTTTTCAAACGTAAACAAAAGTATGATATTTTAAAGTAAGACCTGGAGGCTTACGTAAAGCTTTCCTAAAAGGTAAGGCGAAAATTCTGTCTGATTTTTAAAGAAAATTGCTGGGAAGACTCTTGTAAGCAATTCCGGAAGTTTGACTAAGTAAGCAAAAGTATGACATTTCAAATTATGACATGGAAGCTTCCTTAAGGGGTTATGCCTGAGTTAAACCTGAAAAAAACAAATTATTAGTTATTAGGCAAAAAAAATTGTTTATAAGTAATATTAAAAAAATTCTTTTTCCTACTTAAAGTATACATATTAATTGTAATTTTACATATTTTTAAACAATTATATATCTATACTTACTATACAAACAATTCCATGTGTGAAGTATTAAATTTGATCAGATTTTTCCCTTTGCCGTATGAATTCTCAGCATTCGGGGGATGAATATAGACCAAACTGGATGGACAATCTTCTAAATGTCTTTCTCCTTAGCTTGAATGGAAGGGATTACTGAAAAATAAAAATTTTAAGTATTGAGAAACATATAAGGTCATAATATTCATAATTATAGCGAATTATGCATATATTCACATGCGTAACATTCTTTAAACTTACCTTAGCCAATTTTCCTCCGTTCAAGCAGTGACGAAGGATTCCCTGAAGCTCTCCAAAAAATGTCAGCTTGATTGGGCTGATGGTTCCTGAGAAATCCTGCGGCAAGTGATTTAAAATCATAAAAATTCAAAACATGAGAAAAATGCATTTAAAGTTTATGCAAGACACTTATGTATACTTATCGAGTAGTATCGAGTAGTACTTACATGAACTGCTTGGCATATTTCTTTTATATTTTAACATAAAATACCTATGTATTATGGGATTTATCAAGACCCGGGTGCTGTACATGTTGATGTACCAGTATCAAAAGCTGAAATTGAAATTTAATTTTTTGATACGCATTCACAATCAACATATTTTACATGAATATAATTTTTGTAATTGCTTATCCATTTTTTAACAGGATTCTTAACAATTACAGTAGACTTTGAGCTGCTTTGAGACTATCTAACACACAGGCGTGCACATGATATTCATAGTCCGTATACCTAAAAATAAAGAATACACTCACAAAGAACCAATTCTTCACAAATAATATGTTATTTATAGTCCAAACACTTATCTAAATTTGAAGATTAGTAGACTCAGAAGTTATCATAACAACATCCAGCTTGCACTAAACTACAGACAGCAGACGAAACAGCTGATGTCTGAATGCAAACTCGACTAGGTCGATAAAATAGAGATTTCCCTTTCCATACGCTGTAAGGTGCCATGTTTTCAGCCGGTAATTTAAATTTGCACGTATGTTTTTTTATCCCTTTATAAGATTGATTAAAAAATTACAAGACTAGATTTAAATTCTAAATTTATTTTATTTTGAACATTTAGAATAAAAATAAAATCTACGATTTTATAAAAATTAGTTATTTACAGTTTGTAATGATTCAGTAAATAATATGTGTCTTCTTTTTAATAAAATTGCATTTTCAAAAGGAGTTTGTAAACGCATTTGATTTAACATTTTCTATGAAAAGGCAATTGTTTTGAATAATCAAAAGTGCTATAAGACACAACATCAATAATACGCAATTTTGAAAAATTATATTTTTTTAGTATTTGGCCTATATAGTCTAGGAGCAGGAGGGGTTTTCGTCGAACTTTTGGGTCCACGGAATTGTATGAGTGATTTCTATGTATTTTTGCCTCCTGAAAACGAATATCGGAGGTGTTTTGCCGAAAAGTGGTCAGGAAATTTGTTATTAACAATTTAATTGTTAAAATTGCTATAAAAACAAGACTTTGGACAAAAGCCATATTGTAGCTTCACATACTTATGCAAAATTTTGTGTAGATATCTGCTGCATTTTGAGGAATTGAAAAATAGTGATTAGAAGCAGAGATATTTGATAATTAGTGCGCGTTAGTTGCAAAATTCTGTTCCGCGGTCTCCCGCGCGCACTGTTTGCTTTATAGATTTGGTTCTATTGCATATTTTCCAACGTATAAGCACTAGTTTTGTAGCTTAAGAGTTTTTCTACTGATATGAGTCATAATATATACTCAAAACATTGAAATAAAAAATTTAGAACGTCAAAACCTAAACAAAAAGCGGAAAAAATATAATTATTTTTTGTTTATAAGGGAAATTGATCGGTAAGTTTTTACGAATGCGTATTTAAACTTATAGATTCTTATTCCTTATTAAAAAACGAAGATTTTCATGTGAGGTGATGCTCAGATACCATTATTGGCTTGAGTATAATAGCGATTGAAAGCGCGGGCGCGCGCGACCGCATGAAGAGAAGAGCGCATCGAAGTCTGTATAGCGCGTGCTTTCTGTTACCTTAGTATAAAATAATTATATACATAAATGTTGTTATAATAATATAATAATATTATAATAATTATATTAATAATAATAATAAATAAGAATAATAATGTAATAATAAATATATTATTATTATTAATATAATTGTTATCATTATTATTATATTATTATAACAATATTATATAAAAGAGTCTATCGATCTCTCCGAGGCAAATGTTGGGAAAAAGGTAAAAATTAATTTATACCATTTTTCCTTTTGTTTCGACGTTTCGGTGAACACTGTCACCCTCTTCAGGAAACTGTCAATTTATTTCAATAAATAAATAAGCACAATACAATTATAATGTGTGACAAAATATGACTTACATAAAAAGGAGCACAACAGCCTATAGATTGAAATGTGTTTCTTCCCCGGCCAATCTCAGGCGGGGGAAGGAGAAGCGAGAAGCAAGGAGACGGACTATTATTGTTCCGGCTTCCTCGACTACTGTTTCAATAATAAGGAAACAATAGGTGTAGCCAAACGCTTTTATATCAGCGAGGAGTCTCGCTAATTTTCGAGCGGTTTGTTTACAAAAAATTATAATTGTATTGTGCTTATTTATTTATTGAAATAAATTGACAGTTTCCTGAAGAGGGTGACAGTGTTCACCGAAACGTCGAAACAAAAGGAAAAATGGTATAAATTAATTTTTACCTTTTTCCCAACATTTGCCTCGGAGAGATCGATAGACTCTTTTATATAATATTAAAAAACACCGAGGGATAAAGTCTTTGAATATTGTGTTATACACATATTCACACATACATTATTATAACAACATTTATGTATATAATTATTTTATACTAAGGTAACAGAAAGCACGCGCTATACAGACTTTGATGCGTTCTTGTCTTCATGCGGTCGCGCGCGCCCGCACTTTCAATCGCTATTATACTCAAGCCAATAATGGTATCTGAGCATCACCTCATATGAAAATCTTCGTTTTTTAATAAGGAATAAGAATCTATAAGTTTAAATACGCATTCGTAAAAACGTACCGGTCAAATTCCCTTATAAACAAAAAAAAATTATATTTTTTCCGCTTTTTGTTTAGATATTGACGTTCTAAATTTTTTATTTCAATGTTTTGAGTATATATTATGACTCATATCAGTAGAAAAACTCTTAAGCTACAAAACTAGTACTTATACGTTGGAAAATATGCAATAGAACCAAATCTATAAAGCAAACAGTGCGCGCGGGCGACCGCGGAATAGAATTTTGCAACTAACGCGCACTAATTATCAAATATCTCTGCTTCTAATCACTATTTTTCAATTCCTCAAAATGCAGCAGATATCTACATAAAATTTTGCATAAGTATGTCAAGCTACAATATGGCTTTTGTCCAAAGTCTTGTTTTTATAGCAATTTAAACAATTAAATTGTTAATAACAAATTTCCTGACCACTTTTCGGCAAAACACCTCCGATATTCGTGTTCAGGAGGCAAAAATACATAGAAATCACTCATAAAATTCCGTGGACCCAAAAGTTCGACGAAAACCCCTCCTGCTCCTAGACTAATAACTTTGTAGCGGAATTTTTTCGGGCAAAAAGGACTTCAGCAGCTTATTCTACAGTAAATTGGCCTTAAAAAAATCAAATAAAAAATTTTTTGATTTTTTTGAATTTTAACTCAGGCATAACCCCTTAAAGCTTTCCTGAACGTTACTTCGTTGATTTCGTCTCGTGTTTCAAGAAATTTTTGCGGAAGGCTTCTGTAAGCCAGTTCTGAAATATTTAGTAGAGTAAATAAAAGTTTGTCATTTTTAAGTGAGATATGAAAGTTATCGTGAAGTTTTCCTAAACGTTACTGCGTTGATTCCATCCCATGTTTCAAGAAAGTTTCATGGAAGGCTGCTGTAAGCAATTCTGTACGCTTTATTGAAGTACACAAATGTATGACATTTTAAAGTAAGACATGGAGGCTCGCGTGAAGCATTTCTAAACCTTACTGCGAAGATTCCATCAAATGTTTGAAGGAAGTTTTGTGGAAGCCTCTTGTAAGTAATTCCGGAAGCTTCACCAAAGTAAACAAACGTATGAAATGTTCAAGTATAACATGCAAGCTTTCGTAAAGCTTCCCTGAGGTGTAAGGTGAAGATTCCATCTTATGTATCAAGAAAGTTTCACGGAAGGCACCTGTAAGCAATTCCGGAAGAAAATATCTCAGTTCGGATCATTACATACAAGCTTTCCAGCAGCTCTTGTAAGGATTACTTAAATATTATATGTGTAATTGATAAAATTTAATCGCTCCTTTATAAAACATAAGTTCAATAATCGTATACAACCTAAACTCTTATATACTCTGAATACGTTTAAATCCAATAAAACATAAATAAACGAGTTATATCTTGAAAGGGGGTCATGGGAATATGGAACATTCGATATTATCATCAAAATGATGTCCTTGGGTAAGTAGTTTAGACGAATGCTCAGTAACCTTATGCACCTGTGTTCCAAAACCAACCTCGAGCGGATTTTTTTAATGATAATTTGAAACTAATATATATTTCGTTATTTGAAATAGTTTATACGGTAATAATATTATCAAATAATTACCAATGAAATTATGATTAGTTAATTAATGAACGATTATTTTATTACTCATGAATGTTTTTTAAATGTTAATCTCTTTAAATTTAGCTTACTGTTTCCTGATAAAAAATGTGACATGATTTTTGTGAAGTATGAATTTATGGCTCGAGCTTAATGGATAATAAATGAGAACAATTAAGCATCTCTTCGAGCCAGTAGGTTTATTACTTTACTAACGACATAATTTTAAAACAATTTTTACAATAAATACGCCAGTTTTTTGCAATGACCGAACGCTTATAACAGCGTCGGTGTCACCAGATGGTGATGTGACACCCAGGAGGATCAACCATCAACTTAAATGATAAAAACAAATTTGAAAAAAATGACATAAACGTGTTCAAAAAAATAGAAAAAATTTTTTTGGATAAAAAAGTGCTCAACTCATTTTTTAGTGCAGGTTCTGAGGAGTAAAATGAGATATTAAACTTTTGATTTGGTTTACTCAAACGTTTAGAAACGTGCACAGCGCAAAAAACTGCAGTAAATAACATGTCTTACTAATAATAGATTTGCGAGATGAAAAATTAATATTTTCAAGATTTCAATAGCTTAAATTGAAGGTCTCAAGAAACACTTTAAAAGACAAACAGTTTTATTATGATTGCCTAAATAATAAAATTATGACAGTTTTCCAAAAAAAATTTTTTTTTTACGTTTAACACTGTCATAACCCCTTAATAAAATATAAATTCTCGTGGTTTCTTATTATTATTAAGTTAGAATTTCATACTCATAAATTACTGCACCTTTAATAAAAAAAATTCATAAGTTCATAATTTACAAAGCATCCATCTAGACCACTTAAACAATGACATCATTGTGACGATAATATTCAAAATTACATATGATCATCGCCCCCCCTCTAGGGGCTAATTCATTTATTTATGTTTTATTTCAGTTTAAACGTATTTTGAGTACATAAGGGTTTAGGTTGTATATGAATATTGTATTTATGTTTTATGTAAGAGCGATTGAACTTTATCAAATATACGTATAATATTCAAGTAATCTTTTGGAGATCTCCTGGTAAGCTTGATCGTAACAATGCAAATGAAGACATTTTCAACCTTACGATGCAGTCTTTCGGTATATATTCGGTATAAGGCGACTTAAATCTTGCAAGTATTCTTTATGAGAGCTTCTGGTAAACTTGTACGTAACAATCGAAGCGAACGTATTTTCAACCTCAACATGTAATCTTGCGATATCCTTACAGATAATTATGCCGAAGGATGACATTGAAGCTTACGGGAATGTATCGTAAAAGCTAGAAGATGGTTTCTTTGAATCATAAAACTCGAATCTTTTTTTAGTCTGCTTGGGAAGCTAACAGAAACTGGTTTAGTTGCTACCCAGAAGCATCTTCCAATTTCTTTAGTGAAGCTTTCAAGATCGAATGAAATATTCTTCCTCAAAAGATTCTTGAAAAATCGGCTAGAATCTGTGAAGTAGTCTTTAGAGGAGCTTCTGTTAAGCTTGTACGTAATAATTCGAATTAAGACATTTTTAACCTTACGATGTAATCTTTATGTATCCATACATTTAATTACCTTGAAGGATAACATTGAATCTTACAGGAAAGTATTCTGAAAGCTTCAGTAAGGTTTGTTAGAATAGTAAAACTCGAATCTTTTTTTAGTCTGTTTGAAAAGCTAAGCAAGTCTGATTCAATTCTTTCCCGGAAGCCACTTCCAAATGATTCAGTGAAGCTTTTGAAATCCGTAGCAGCATTCTTTCGGGAAAGATTCTCGATGGATCGGCATTCTAGTAATCTTTAGGAAAGCTTATATTTTAATTATTTCGATGAAATAGTTGATACGGTGATAGTAACACATGATTAAGGATTGATGTAATAATTTTAAATCAGGAACGATAATAAACAAAATTATTTTAAAAAAGAATGAACGATAAAAAAAGGTTAATTAATTAATTAATGATTATTTTATAATCATTTTTTCAACGTCCAGTTTTTAAATAATTTAATTTATTATTTTTCCTTATTACATGATTTATTAATCAGTTATTAAAGCCACCATATGAACTATTTCATTGAATTAACAAAATATAAATTCCCAATGTTTATTATCAGTTTTAAATAATTATTTTGTACTGATTAATTACAGCACTTAAAAAAAATCGCCTAAACTTGGATTCAAACCGGAGTGCATAAGATTACTGAGCATCCATCTAGACCATTTACCCAACGGCATCATTGTGATGATAATATTAAATATTACGTATGATCATCACCCAACTCCAGGGGGTGATTTGTTTATTTATATTGTATTTGAGTTTAAACGTATTTACAGTATATAAGGTTTTAAGATAATTCCCATCTTATAAGAATACTTTATAAAAGATTTAAGAAAACTTCAACAAAGCTTACGTTTCAATATTTCATGAAAGCTTAAAAAAAATTACCAAATGATTACATCTTAAAATTGAAAATGTTACTTACAAGCTTACCAGAACCTATTCTAGATATTACTTAAAAGATTCAAGCCGATCTTTCGAGAATCTTTATAGAAAGACTGCTGCAACCAATTTCGGAAGCTCCATAAAATAAATTAGAAGTTGCTTCCGAGAAGCAATTGATTCAGACTCCGTTAAATTTTTAAACAGACTAAAAATGGAATCGAGTTTTACGATTCAAAAAAACCTCACTGAAACTTTCACTACGGTTTTCTGTAAGATTCAGTGATATCTTTCAGAATAATTGTCTATTAGGTTACTGGAAGATTACAATTTAAGTTGGAGAATGACTTGATTTTAATTAATAGGTGCAAGCTTACCAGAAGCTATGTGCAAAACTTTACGAAAAGCTTCCTATAAGACCACTTAAAAAATTTAGGGAAATCTTACAGGATACTTTCCTGGAAGATTGCTGTTTCAATCTTTTACCCCTTATGAATCAGTGAACTCAAATTTTAATATCTAAGAGCTTCCTAATTCTAGCGAATTAAGTGTTTATTCATAAAATTGTTAATGTTGATTATTTTAGACTTACTTTCATAAAACGTTCATCTAAGAAATGAATATTTTAATTTCATTTAAGACAATATATTACAAAGCGTTTTCTCTGATACTTTTAATTTCATTCCTTTTTTGTTTATATATTAGTTATTTACAGTTTAATAATAGATCTTGTGAAAGATTGTAAAACGTTTTATGAAAGTAAGTCTAAAATAATCAACATTAACAATTTTACGAATAAGTACGTAATTCGGTAAAAGGAAGATCTTACATATTAAAGTTGAGTTCACTGATACCGTGATGAGTTCTGGCCAAACACATCACACCATGAACTTTCTATCATAAAAGTTAAGCAGCATTAGGCAAGGTTCCTACTCGGATCCCATGTAAAAAAAACATATCAAGTCTGTATATAAAGTATATGCAGGCGCTTCATATACTTTTTGTATAGACTTCATATAATATTGGCATTATATAATATTTATATAATTTTTATAAAAATTCATAAAATTTTTTAAAAATGCATGAAATGCAAACATTTTTATGAAAACAGAAAAAATATACACTGTAATTTTATTGCATAAAATATATTTAATAATATATACATAAATTATTTCTTTTCATACGAATTTGGTTGCAAACATACAAAATTATTTACATACAACATTTTCTGAGTTATAGAATCTAATCGTATAGCGTAATAGCAGTGTGTAAGATGTGTAGGAATTAATACATCGAATAAATTTATGTTTGTGAAAATAGCTTGTATCAAAAGGTCGACAAAATTCTCTAATTATAGCAAATATTACATTGTTAATATTTGTGAAAAAATAAATAAAATAAAAAATAACCTATCAACGAAAACGTTTGTTTTGTTCGCTACCAATTCGAATCGCTTCGCAGTCTGAAGTTTGTCAATCTTGTGAAATTTATAGTTATTCAAATTGCGATCTTGTCTCGGACGCGATGAAGTTGTTTTCAAACATATACAACCGATTCCTCTATTTATAAACAAATAGTTTGCTGCTTATCAATACGACGTACGCATTTCGATGTCAGTAAATAAAAAAACTTTACGCTCGAAAAAAGTAAAGATGCTGCAGTACTTAATTGATTGCGATGGTACGTCATTGCGTGTGATTTATAAAAAGTCAATAAAAAAATAAATAAATAATTTTTTAAAAAATTGTATAGTTTTTTGAAACAATACTTTCTATGCATTTTTATAAAAATTATTTGAAAAAAAAAATTATATGAAATCTACACAAAAAGTATATGAAGCGCCTACATATACTTTATATACAGACTTCATATGTTTTTTTTTACATGGGATGGGTGACCGCAATGAAGTAAATCTCTTAAATTAGAATTCTTTTTTTTATTTTTATCCAAATACCGATGGATAAATTGATACTAATCCACTGTCCAACGAATTTTCCAGAATGTTTTCCGCAATATTAATAGTGATGATTTAATTGCAAATTTTATGCATAATTTTATACACAACGTTTTGCATACATTCCTGCAGATTTCTACAGAGCCAAAATGTATATACAAGAAAGGTGCCAGCAGAAATGTACATATTTCTGCACAAATTTGTGCAGATGTTTATTCTGAAATTTTCACGTATTCGTACACCTAGTATTCTATTCAAATTCATGTACGTTTCCGTGCAGATATTCTTATACACTTATCTCCAGATAACTCTGCAATCTCTGCATATATACTTATAGAATTCCCTACATGATTCTGTATATAATTCACTACAAAATTTTCTACATATTTTTTCCCTGCATAATCCTCTGTATATTTCCCTACATAATATTCTGCAGGTTTTTTTCATAAGGAACAGAAAGCTTACAGAATGCTTACCACCTATTACTGATGTGACCGCTACCTGGCGACCAATTTTTTCATACCTGTGAGTGATAAGAATCGAAGGCGATTAGTATATAACACCGCTGAAGATACTGTCTACCAATCGATTGTAAATGGCGTGCGGCGAAATATGTGTTTATAGCAATAATGCGTTTAATTATAAGATTAGGTAGTGCGAGTATGTTTATTTCATAAAATAAAAAATGTTAATGTAAATGTTAATTTCAGTGTAAAAGATTAACTTCTCATTGTAAGCTTTCTACAATCGTTCATGAAAAATTATTGAAAGTTTCATGAAATCTTTACTGAAGGTTTGTGGAATATTAGAAAAAGTTTTACAGGAATCATTTCAGAATATTTTACAGAACTTCTCTAGAAGCTTGCTGAAATGTTTCCAGTAAGCTTTAAAAGAATCTTGGTGGTTTTTTGGAAATGTGGTCAATGTAACAGCAAGCTTTCTTTGAATTTGCATTAATCTTGTTTGAATCTTTCATGAAATCTTGCAGAAACATCGTTTACAGCGAAACCTTCCTGAAAGGTTCCATGAAAGCTTCGGTAACCTTACTTGATACTTCCTTCGAGTTACGGTAAGAATTTCAAGATTTTTACCATACATTTGGTAGTTTAGTATTACATTTGGTAGAATATTTAAAAAAGATTACAAGAAACTTTTCTGTAAGCTTTATCGGAAGCTTCCTGGCAGGGCTATGCACGAGCATTAAATATTTCTAGGAAGTTTCCAATGGATGCTTCCTGAAAAGTTCCGTGAAAGCTTCTGCTAACGTTACGTAATACTTTCTGCGAGCTTACGGTAAGATTTCCAGGAAGCTTCCAGAAAGCTTCCAGGAAGATTCATGTAATATTTTTATTATTTTGCACGGAATATTTAAAGAAGCTTGTAAGAAACTTTCTGTAAGCTTCACCGGAAGCTTCTTGACATGTGTATGGGCGGACAAAATATTTCCAGGAAGTTTCCGGTGGAACCTTCCTTAAAGGTTCTATGAAAGCGTTTTGTAACCTTACGTGATACTTCTTGCGAGCTTGCGATAAGAATTACGCACATATTTGGAAGCTTTAGGAAGCTACCAGGAAGATTCGTGTGATTTCACTATCATCTATGGAATATTTATGGAAGATTATAAGAAACTTTCTTGTAAGCTTCACTTGAAACTTCTTGACAGGTCTATGGGCAGACATTACATAGTTCCAGGAAGTTTCCAGCAGAACTTTTCTGAAAGGTTGCAATAAAGCTTCTTGGAACCTTACGCAATACTTTCTCCAAGCTTACGGTAAGAATTTCAAGATCTTCCAGGAAAATTCCTGTAATGTTTTTTTTATCTTCCATGGAATATTTAAGGAAGTTTACCAGATACTTTCCTGTAAGCTTCGCCGGAAGCTTCTTGATAGGACTATGGGCGGACATTACATAGTTCCAGGAAGTTTCTAGCGGAACCTTCCAGGAAACTTCCAAACTTCCATGGAAAGTTCCAAAAACTTCCAGGAACTTTCCATGCTATGTAGGAGCTAATCTATAATCTGAAATTTGGTTGTATTTTAGGTCTCTCTGAAACGGACTAATTTTTCATTAAATAAATTAGTCACAGGGACTCCATGACAACTTTCATGTTACGTAGATAAAAGTGTAAAAGCAGGACAAGCTTAATAAAAGCTTTGTGTACTTTGTAACGGGGATTGTCCACGTTATATGTAGTTTCCTACTTTAATTCTCCATGGGTTTTGAATAAAGGAGATAGGAAAATTATTATAGAAATCAAGCTAAACAAACAGAGTATCTGGTAAAATGCTACTGCGTATATTATTACTTCAAATAAACCATTGATTTAATAATGGATAAACTTATACACTGGTGCTTCTTCGGCATACGAAACGAGAGCCACGAATGCTATGCGTTTGTGACAATGAGAAAGAGAAGCTGGTACTTACAAAGTGTCGCCGATGTTTCACGCGCAGCTTTGCAATAATACGGCAGTCCTGCTCTGTAAAGAGTCTCCACCCGAGAAGTACAACTCGCAGTCTACTTTACGTCCTAGATAAATGATAAACAACTTAATCGCACTAAACGTTGTAAAACGAAACAACGTCCGCGTAAATCCTACTCTTTACAAAATGCAGAAGCTCGCAACCTCTCTTACGTACAACCGCCGCGCTCGATAGTCAAATCGAATCTAGCCTAACCTTCGTTGACCAGCTTCGCTCTCTCACGCGCGCTCTCTCACCATACGACGCGTTCGCAAATCCATCGCTCTCGTACAGCTCTCGAACAGCTGGAACAGTCTCAAAACTTACATGCAAATGTTACAAGAAAATGATAAAATAAAGCAAGCATGCGCCATGACGATACTCATCACAACTTATAATAAGTTAATAATTATTATAATTATGTTACTTCAAAACCAAAAGTTGAGTGGAAAAAATTGTACAATGACAAATGTACAATAGTAGTGTACGCTTAATTAAAACTTTATGTATACTTAATAAGATAATAATTGTTATAGTTATGTTACTTCAGTGGGTCCAAATTGGAACTGGATTATCATTAAATCATCTCCCAAATCCAAATCCAAGCTGTTGACCATACCTGCAAACTTAAAATAAAACTTACACAAAGTATCATATTTTTTAAAGAATACAACATAATAAAATAAACATAAAAAACCTTATCTGACTCAATGTAATTGGTATTTTTGATAAACAGATAGAACTAAAAACGGCAAACTGTAACAATAACTCAAAAAAATTGATCCAATGATATGCTTATTTTCCGCATAATTAAAAGACCTCACGATTTAATTTGATGATCTTATAAGAAAAATAAACAAACTTAGCAGACGTTAAAAGCAGCTGACAAAAACGGACTAAGTGACTCACTTGAAGTGCATGGTCTAAATTAAAACTAAAGAATTAGTTTTGTGAACTTTGTCGATCTCTCCGAGGTAAACTTTGTAGGAAAAAGGTGAAAAAACTTACACCATTTTTCCTTTTTCAACGTTTCGGTGAACATTGTCACCCTCTTCAGGAAAATGTAAAAGTCGATAATGAGCTATCGATACAGTAGGTGAGGAAGCCGGAATCAAAACATCGTATTGTCGCTTCCCGCTCCTCCTTCCCCCGCCACGACGGGCCGGGGAAGAGAACATTCGATAGACTCATTGTTGTGCGTCTTTTACATTTTCCTGAAGAGCGTGACAATGTTCACCGAATCGTTGAAAAAGGAAAAAATGGTGTAAGTTTTTTTCACCTTTTACCTACAAAGTTTACCTCGAAGAGATCGACAAAGTTCACAAAACTAATTACTAAAAGACCGAGGGATAAAGCCATTTGAATACAGTGTATTACACTTATTCACATATACATAAAATTAAAGAATATTGTACATATCATTCCATTCCGTCCTATCCTATTCCAGAATATCTGATTCCGATGTTCCTGACCATTCCGCATTAGAAAGTTATTGTTGAAAGTGTTGAGAGTATTATCTATATGCATTGAACAGATCATAACCGAATGGAATTTTTTGCCATGCCTGATTAGGCCATTCTAATGCATATATATTACTGTACATAAATAGATTCTACGTTAATAGCTGAAACGCTTTAAATACATCTTATCTTAAAAGCTATAAATTTATAATATATTTAATAGATGTTAACTATAACTTGTTTGTTAAATGTATTGTATTTCTTTAAAAAGTAGTGAAATGTTCCCCGCCCCCCTCCCCAAAAATCTTTGCAAATAAAGGGTAGGCAAATATAAGGCTGTTTCTTCATTTAAATTATAGAATGATTTTCAAACCCTACACAACCCTTATTCTATCACCGAAATTAAAGGTTGTCAAACCCTCGATAGCCCTTCCAAACCCTTGAAAAGACTTTTTATGCTTAGAGTGAGTGCTTAGAGTGAGGATCAAGCGGCTCGATTGATAGACTCGTTACTCGTATTTAGATATATGAATTTTGTACGACTTACCTTTGCTGCCTCTATCACCCTTGTTTTGCTGCTTCTACAAAATCACAGCTCGCATCGAAAATTTAATCTTTCTGAATTTACATCTTAATTCTCTTCATGTTTTGAATTTTGAAAATATATATTGCTTCTTCTGAAGGCTCTTTTCTATCGTTTTAACCATCTTGTACAGAGCGCTTTCCACAGATTTGCCTTTTAAATAAGCATACTGTGCTGTGCAGCTTTTTTCTACGCCTGTGGTTTCCTTTATATGTAGATCGATCAGTCTTTTTAGTATTTTTAGTAAAGACGATGAAAGACTGATAGATCTGAAATCCTTTGGTATTATGTGGATTGTTTTACCTGCTTTAGGTATGAAGACCACCCTTACTTCTCTCCATTTCTTTGGTACATATCCTAAGATTAGGCAGTTCCTAAAGATTTTTCCAAGAAGATCCGTTATAGTATCTTGGGATTTTTGTAGCATAATGGGCATTATTCCGTCTGGTTCTGCTGATTTATAAGGATCAAACGTGTTTATTGCCCATGCTATTTTCTCCCTTGTGACTATTTCCTCTACAAGTGCCCGTTTGTTCCGGTCTGGCGGGTCCTGTTGCGTTTCGTCGCACTCAGACTCCACCTCCTGGTACCCGGGAAAATGTGTATTCATTGGTAGCTCTTTAACTTCATTCTCGGTCTCTGATTGCGTGGGATTGGCCCCGGCCTGAGACTGTGCCTTTGTGCCTAACTTTTCCCTCACTATCTTCGAGAATTTTGCCCAATCCATTTTCTGGGGTTCCTAAATACTCTATTTTCCATGGCGTCTCGATTGATGGTGAATAGTATGCTTCTAGTTTTCTCTCGCTACCCTATCCGTGTTTGTGGCCAATGTCAGATCTATTACTTCTTTCCTTAACCTATTTGCAAACGTTGGTACATTCTCCGTATTGCATATTATAAGGTTTGTGGAGAGTATGTAATCAAGTATTAACTCATTTTTTTCATTGATGTATTTGCTTCCCCATTGGACGTGATGGTTATTTGTTTCACATCCTATCACCATCAGGTACCTTTGTCCGTGGCTTCCTGCACTAGACTTTGGAGCTTTCGTGGTGGGGGTTTTTCCTCGTACGGCATATATATCGATGCGAAGATCAGCGGAGTGCCGCCCCCTGTTGGAGCATCATTGCCGTCATGTCATTTGTGCTGTGTTGTGACAATAGCAGGAGCAAATGAATTTGCACCACTGCCAGCACCGGCTTCTTTTTGCTATTTCTTTTCATTAGGAAGCGTCGTCTTCACCGTTCCTAGACCAAACTTGATGCTTCCTGCTACTTTTTTTAAGGAGCTGTGTAATTCGGCTTCCACGGCGATGACCAGGTCTTTACCGTTTCCACCTTTGCTCGCCGTTGAAGAGATGATTCTTCAACTTTGAGTGTTCAGCTCCTTATTCTGTCTGGCTATAATTTTGAGTAGAGTCTTCAAATACTGGTGGTAGGACCCAGACGAATATCACCTACCTTATGGGTAGCTCTGACCTAGACATGACTTAGAGTCTGGCCCACTGTCATATCAGAGTTGAGTAGAGAGATTGCTAGAGACGGGGGTTTTCGTGAGACGAGTTTTCGTTCGGTCTCGGTCGAAGCCAGCTAAATCTCAGCCAAAACTCCAGATGCAGCGAAAAATATAAGCAGGCGAGGGAGGTGGAGGGCCGTAGAGAGTCGAGGTTCGAAGCCGTTTTTTCTACCCGCTCTTGAAAATGCCTACTGCTTGCTCCTACCTGACCGCCTCCGAGACGGAGACCATGTGTCCCTTCCGAGCTAATCCTTTTATGACGGTCAGATTTCGCACAAGTAAAATTCAAAATGAATTAAATATGCACATTAACGAAATTTTTCTACTTTTATCTAAACAACAGTTTTTCAACAATTAAAATGCAATTTGAATGGTCATTTTCTGATAATTTTAAGTAACAATATCTACTCTTTATGAATTTTATGTTAATTTTCCTATCAGATAGTATAAAATGAATGATAAGAGTAGATATTGTTACTTAAAATTATCAGAAAATTACCATTCAAATTGCATTTTAATTGTTGAAAAACTGTTGTTTAGATAAAAATAGAAAAATTTCGTTAATGTGCATATTTAATTAATTTTGGTGCATATATAATTAATAATGGTCTCCGTCTCGGCGGCGGTCAGGTAGGAGCAAGCCGTAGGCATTTTCAAGAGCGGGTAGAAAAAACAGATCCGAACCTCGACTCTCTACGGCCCTCCACCTCCCTCGCCTGCTTATATTTTTCGCTGCATCTGGAGTTTTAGCTGAGATTTGGCTGGCTTCGACCGAGACCGAACGAAAACTCGTATCACGAAAACCCCCGTCTCTAGCAATCTTTCTACTCATCTCTGGTCAGATTTCGTCGCAGTTACGGATGACGTGGCTTAGAAAGTCGCAAGATTTGCTGTTGCTGCATCCTATGACTTTAACTCCCTTCTGCTAGTAGTCCGGGAGTCCTGGGATTGGGGTTGGAAGTTCGTGACACTCGAAATTTTATTGTTGGATCTGATAGGTGTTAGTGCACTAATAATGACCTTAAATTCTCTACCTCGTAGCTGCCCCGGAGCATCGTCATTATTGCAAAATAAAGTTCAAAAATGCATTTTTTTTCTAGCTTTTCGTCTGTAGTTTTTGTATTATTATCTTTACGTGAAAAAGTTGAGTATAAAAATTGTTCACAATTGAATTTCCTACAAGGGACGTGTATTTCCAAGTGCGAAATTAACTTTTTTCATTGCTAGTTTAAATAAAAAAAATTAAAGTTTTTTCTTCATATTGCCGTAGCTTACGCAAAAATAATTAATTTTTATCGAACTTTTACTTAAAATGTCTTGACAGTTCATACTACATAAAAATTCTTGCCCGATCTCGCTATCTCAAAATGGCGACTTATTGCAAAATTGTTATTCTATTATTTCAAATTCAACTCTATTTGTCGCATATATGTTGCATATATGTCGCACAATATATATATATAGCTTATGGCATACTTAATAAACGTTAAAAAGAATTACTAAAACACCGAGGGATAAAGCCATCTGAATACAGTACACTTATTCACACATACGTTAAAAAGAACTTTTCTTCGAATTGATATTCAACAACATATTTAGCAACAAATGTCCATTTCTGGGTTTTTATCGTAAAATGAATCTTAAAGTACGTAAAAAACCAGCCGAGACAACAAATTTGTTTCAATCGCCGATCACGCCGAAACTACTTGATGTTTTTAGCTGAAATTTACCACAGTACTTGTTGAAGAAATACTCTAGAAGATCATATCTGTCCGAACAGCTGTAGATGCCTTGGTTCGGTAAAAATAATTGATGAAAAGGGCGAAATCAGCGCGCGCGGCTCCTCCAGCCGGGCGGTGCCGTAGTGGGGGGAGCGACACTGCGGCGGCAGACAGGATTTTGCGAACCTTAATTGTAAATTCATTTTCTCGGCAACGAAAACTGATATTGAAATACTCTTTTTTTTTATTTAATATAATTTTTTTTCTCAACTTTCTTGCTATGTGAATTAAATTATTATAAAATATATACAAATACCTAAAACTGTCGGTTTTTGCACAAAATTTCCGTTTTTTTTTACTAAACACATAATATACATAATCATGAATCTAAAAATATTATCTCCGTTACGCCCACACACCATATATAAGGATATCTACGGAGAATTGACCATTTTCGGTCTAAAAGTAGAAAGTGAGTAATTTTGAGGGCACATGGACTGGACTAGGTTTTTTTACACTGGTTAGGACACGCAAAAAAAGAAAAATGATCGTAACTTTTTATTGGCATGAAGTGCTGATATATTTCGATCATTTTCCTTTTTATTGCGAGTGTAACTAGCGCGCCACAGTCGGTTTTCGGCCCTGCGGGCCGAAAGACCTCCGTGGCTTGCCCCGCCTTGCATCGCTCCGCGATGCAAGGCATGCAAAACGCGAAACGAAACGCGCGAAGCGCGTTTCGCTTCGCGTCTTGCATTTAAGGCACGACCGACGCTCGCGCTTCGCGCTCGCCCACTGTTCGCGCTTCGCGCTCACCTGGTATCCCTACATTTGTGTTTTGCGCTCACCTGTTTTTTTTGTATAAATGGGATTGAGCCCAAATTTATTCTGTCGTGATATCAATGTAGAAAGAGTTTATAAAAAAAAATTTGGATTGATTGTAATTAATTTCGCAGAGATAATCGTGGCCAACTGAAATTTTTCTTTAAATATTCAGTTTTTTTAGTTTTATAATGTGTTAAATCATTCTAAGCGTATAATTATTCCGGTAAAAAATTGTATTTTCGAAATATCTATAAGTTTTATGTTGAGTATTTTTATGTAAAACACATACCTGAAAAGTTTTATTTTGAAAAACGAATTATTTTAGTATTAAAATTCGATTTTGGCTTGTTAACTTGAATTCTAATCATTTTCGATTATTTATGTAAATAGGAAAAAGTTGTATTTTTTAAAGATTTACAACATTTACATTTAACTTTTTTGTGTAAAATGCTTAGAATTTGAGTTATGACCAAAAAACCGTTTTTCGAAATTCTAAAACATGTTCGCATATTTTTTGTATGAATGGGATTAAGTCCAATTTCCTTCTGTCACGATATTAGCATAGGTCGAGTTTGTAAAAAAAAATTTAGCTCGATTGGAGTTAATTTCGCAGAGATAATCGAGATAAACTAAAATTTTTATTTAAAAAAAAATCAGTTTTGGGGTTTTATAAAATATTGAATCATTCTAAGCGTATAATTATTCCGGTAAAAAATTGTATTTTTAAAATATCTATAACTTATATGTTGAACGTTTTTCTGTAAAACATATGCGTAAAAAGTTTTATTATGAAAAACGAACTATTTTAATGTAAAAAATTCGATTTTAGCTTCTTAATTTGAACTCTAAGCATTTTCGAGTGTTCATGTTAATAGGAAAAAGTTATGTTTTTTTGAGATGTACAACATTTCCGTTTAACTTTTTTGTGTAAAATGCTTAGAATTTGAGTTATGATAAAAAAACCGTTTGTAGAATTAAGCATAAAGAGCTACCATTTCAACAATATATCGGTAATCGAGAAAAGAAAAAAAACGTTTTTTTGTACATATAAGAGTTGTATTCTCCTAAATTTTCAGCCCGATTGGTCGACAATTGGCTGAGATATCGCTGATTACAATTTTTACGATGGTGAAACTATAAGGCATTCCCGCCTTGCGGTCGTGCCTAAAAAACCTAGTCCGGTCCGTGTGCCCTCAAAATTACTCACCTTCTACTTTTGGACCAGTGGCCCTTTCTTGCTTTCTGGTCGCGGCTAGGTCTCTTGTTTCTTTTCCCCTTGCTCCTTTACGACTTTGGCGGTCTTATCGAGAAGCATTCGTTCAGTGTCCAAGTCTATTGATTCGAACTTACTTCCTATGGACGATATTTCGTCGTTGAATACTGCGGCAATCAGTATCTCTTTCAGCTGCATGGTTGTGCTTCCGGGACTACCCTTGCCGTGGGATATTTGCGGGTTCCTAGTTTCATTTGTATCATCACGCGATATTCCCGTTACCAAGTGAGGAATAACGGGTGCGTCGGATTCGAGCATTGGCTCGGCCGCTTTTACAGTGGGTGGATTTCCCTGAGGATTACCATCTGGGTACTTATTTTTATCTTTGCTTTCCTCCATAGCATTTAAACTCCTTCCTTCCCTGATTCCATTGTCCGCGGACGCGTATTCTTTATTAGCGACTAACCAGAGAGATTGAAATTGATCTCCAGCTCCCAGTACTTTCGGTGGTCGTTCCAATGTATTTTTTTCTTCTTGATCAGATGAGTCTTTATATGAATGATTATTCGACTAAGATAATCATGGGTGATTTTAATGCGGACCAACTCTCTCATGGAGTAGATACGTCCTTTTTACACTCTTTTATTGATGAGAATTTTCTTTATTCTGTCCCCTTTGGGGTAACTCGTCATACTGCTAATTCTGATACCTGGTTGAACCTTTGCTCTGTGGATTCTAATGATGTTGTACTTAATTACTGGAAGTCTGACGTACCGTTTATTTGTTGTACGGATGCCACTACATGAACCCAAAACTTTTACGTACAGAGACCACAAGTCCATTCCTGCTCAGCTGTTCTCGAACTTCCTTAAGGAGTTAGACTGGTCATCTATTGCCAATTCATCTCTTAAAGACTGTGTTACCATTTTCAATACGAACTTGACGGCTGTAATTGACAAACTCGCGCCATTGAAGACTGTTACTCTACCGGTGCTTCCGTCGCTCTCGCTTGCCGCTTGACCTGTACTTGTAAAGGGAGGCTCGCGATAATGCGCATAGGCAGATTTAAGAGGAGAGAGTAAATTATTACTATTCGTGCATTTCCTCAATCACTGACCTACCTCCATCTGGAAGAAACTGAGAAATCTGGGCATCACACCTGCCAAAAACACTTCACCTTCTCGGTTCTTCAAGGATGATCTCAATGAGCACTTTAGCAAGATTTCTTTTGATCCGCTTATACCTGCTGTTGATGATTATAAGAGGATGCTGAATGGTTTAGATTATCCTGAGCACATGTAGATTTCTGAGGTTACTGAGTTGGATGCTCGAATGGCTGTGGCATATTTTGTTACGCAGGCTCATGGTACTGACGGCATTCCACAGGTGCTTATTGCAAAAGCGATCACGTTTTCCGCACCCTTCATCCAGAGTATGTTTAATCAATCTCTGAACGAGCTACGGGTCCCTTCCATCTGAAAAAGGTCGTTAGTGGTGGCCTTGAGCAAAATAAGTACACCATCAGCTCCTATGAATTTCCAACCGATCTTCCTTCTCTGTTTCATGTCCAAGGCGCTGGAGTAGCTAGTGCATAAGCATTAAGCAGACCTCTGATTTTTTGGAGAATCGCATATTACTGGATGCTTTTCAGTTTGGTTTCCGCACTGGCCACAGCACTCAATCAGGCTTGCTTAAGCTCACGGATGATATCAAGCAGGACATGGACAAGGGGAAGGTGACACTTCTTTTTCTTTTTGATTTCAGCAAGGCATTTAATATGTCCTACCTTGTTGGTAGACAACAGGCTGTTGTAGATGCAGATGGTAATGTGTCTGGGTTTCTGTGCTTAAATACTGGTGGCCTCAGAGTTCGGTACCGGAGTTTTTATTATTCTCCCTGTACATTAATGACATCAGCTTTTGTCTTCAGCCTAATACCATACACATCATCTATGCGGATGACTTGCAAATTTACAGCCAATGCCACCTTGAGAAGCTCGATGCATGTTCTGTTACGATGTCAAGACAAGAATAATCATTTTCTAAATTTAAAAAATATGCATATAGAATCCCTGTAGAATTTTTTTAAAACAGCTCTTTTTACAATTTTCAAATATTCACTGATTTTTCCTGCGTACTGTAGAGCATCTAAAGGGCTAAAAATTTGGCTAGAGATTTTTTTTTAATATAAAAATTAGGCAACCACCACCCCTCACCACTTTATAAAAAAATATATTTGAACGACCCGCATGTATACTGGATAAAATTACTTTTTAGTAAAATAATATTGACTAACAGTGTATATTATTTCCAATAATTAGTCTTTACTATTTTTACAATATTCCGGATGAATTATAATAGAAATTATTTACCATTTCCAATTTCGAAAAACGTATAAGATGTTTCCGGTAACACAATTGCATAAAAAACTATGCAACTTCAGTAAATCATAAAATAATATCAACACTAGCCAATGATCTCACTTCTCTCAAACTTACGAATTTTGCAAATGAACTCTATGAATGTGATTAAGAAAAATAATAAAATTAAAAAAATATATAAATAAAATAAATTAGAAAATAAATTAATACTTATAAATATATTTTAAATAAACTAATATATGCTAGCATATTTTTGGTGATTACTCATGATGCGACCAACCCTTATGAGAAAATTCTGCATATCCTATAAGATGCCCTGCAGGCGACGCCCTGCATGCATTTCGTGCTTTTTTCCTGCAGGATTTTCTGTTGGATTTCCTGCAGGAAAATGTTATAAAAATTTTTAAACATTGCATTTAACATAAATATAGAAATAAGTTATATAATTCACTCTTTAGTTGCCAGTAATGATTGCCAGATGATAGCACTAATGATCGATATGTCACATGCTTGTTATCCGTCATTTTACATTTTATTTGCAATAAATTATTTAAAATTTATGTTATCAACTAAAATAAATAAGTAAAATGTCAGATAAAATAGGCATGTAACATATCACTGGTGTTATCATCCGGATGGTACTTCCATTACTGGCCACCAAAATATATAATTTTATTACTTACTTCTAGATTTATGTTAAATGCAGTATTTAAACATTTTTTATAACATTTTTCTGTAATGAATCCAACAGAAAATCCTCCATGAAAAAAGGGCGAACTCCATGCAGGGCGTCGCCTGTAGGGCATCCTATAGGATATCCTCTAGGATTTTCTGCAGGGTTTTTTCATAAGGGAATTGATTTGGTTATAGAAATATTTCAGAAAAACAATATTTTTCGATATTAAAAGATAAGACATGATATTAAATATTATATAATTCATAAAAATTTCTATAATTTAATAATCATATTGTTATTTGTTAATCACAAAAATGTTGAAAAATTCAAATGCTAAATTTAATATTAAAATGTACAAATATTCTAACCTAACAGCATTCAAATTTGTTTAGCATTCAATTTACCAAAATGAATTACGAATAAAAATAACAAAGTTCTTTTTACTAGTTAATTTACATAATTCTAGATTTTCAGGCTTGATAATCATAATTATTATTTGTGTAATAATTCTAATTCAATAAACATAATAATTAACAAAATTATAATTAAAATAACAAACATAATAATCATTTTTGTATAAAACATGTATAAACACAATAGATTAGAAAATGTTTGATACACTCACATTATTATGGAATGGGAAATTCGTACAGGACAGTTACGAGTCACATCCGAGATAAAAAATGTTGTATGTAAGCACACTTACACAATACACCTATCCACCCACTCATCACTCCACTTAATAAAAATACCAAACAAATGTGTATATGGGAAAATCCGCCAAAATAATTCAGATAATTGGAGCGGAAATAGACCGAAAAAAAACCTCGTGAGACTCGTCTGGGGCAGCGTTTTTCTTGAAGGAATTTTATTTTTTGTGTCGCAAACATGCACAAAAGCTCACAAATTTTTTGAGCTTTTCAAATTAGTCAAGCTTTTTTGTCTATGATTTTTTTTAACAAAATGACGGCGGTTTTTGTGAAACAGTGTGATGTTAAACTTTGTTGTGAGCGTGATGTTAAACATGATTTTTTTTCTCGAGAAATATCACCTTAACAAAAAAATATTATAGAATAAAAAATGCTTAAAATTACTCAAAGAATACGTATGAATTTTTTCAAAATATTTTGAGCTATTTTTTAATTTTTCAACAATTGTGCAAATTAGAAAAATTCAAAATTTGCTTAAAATTTTTTGAAAAAATTCATACGTATTCTTTGAGTAATTTTAAGCATTTTTTATTCTATAATATTTTTTTGTTAAGGTGATATTTCTCGAGAAAAAAAATCATGTTTAACATCACGCTCACAACAAAGTTTAACATCACACTGTTTCACAAAAACCGCCGTCATTTTGTTAAAAAAAATCATAGACAAAAAAGCTTGACTAATTTGAAAAGCTCAAAAAATTTGTGAGTTTTTGTGCATGTTTGCGACCAAAAAATAAAATTCCTTCTCCCTCTAAATTCGTATTGAAAAAAAACGCTTTAAAAAACGAATTTTTTTTGTAAATTTTTGTGTACATCTAAATACCCAAAAACACTTTTTCGATTTCATGGGAACACTATTTTTTTCGTGTTCTGAGGGTCCTGTAGAATAAGAAAAACGCTGCCCCAGACGAGTCTCACGAGGTTTTTTTTCGGTCTATTTCCGCTCCAATTATCTGAATTATTTTGGCGGATTTTCCCATATATATAAGTATACTCATACTGGACTCTATCTCAAGATGACATTCGATGAAACACACCTGGACCATGATCCAATATAACTACCGACGCAAAATCTCGAAATACGTTATTAATTATGTTTTTTTTCTACATAAACAATAAAATTCGGATGAACGGACAGACGGACACTGACCTTTTTTCCAATGTCAAATAGTAAGAAAAAAATTTTTGTAAAACACATACTTTTACCACTCAAATGAAAGATAATTCTAGTAGCTGTAAATACGTGTACAAAAAAGTAACTCTCTTCAACTGGTAATACAAAAAAAATTAGAAAATAATTAAAGGAGCTGGTCAAAAATGTCATGAAAATTAATAATATTATGGAGATTTTCATTTGGACTGAGTTGAAAAAAGTATGAGCCAGTTGACCTCACAGAATAGACTGAATGAATTTTTTTTTCTATACTTAGATGTTCTATTACTTAAAAAAAAAATTGTTCGTATAATAATGGTGTACATTTTAATGTATGTAAAATTAGTTCTGTACAATGTTTTTTAAAAATCGTGGTAGGTATACTTTTCGGATAATACTGTATTATATAATAAATTTTCCTGCAGCAAAGAAAATATTCTTTTACTGAGCCTTTCTTTTGGCCAGATCATATGTTACTGTCGATAATACCAGCTGGGAGTAAGCAATAAATATATTAATGCAAATTGTCACCTAATAATAGCTTACTGTCCGCATTTGATATCGAATATGGAACCTAGTAATTTTCCGCTAGACTGCAAAAAAAAAAATATATATATATATATATGCATACATATACGTACATATATATGATAATACTCGTATTAAAAATTTATCCTTTCAAGCTGCTAATAGTTTCTGCAGGATATGTCTGTTCTGCATTAGTTTCTGCGTAAGTAGGGCTTACGTATAAAGCGTTGGAATAACAAAATATAAGTATAATATGGATGAAATTGAAATAGATCGTGTATACGATAACCATTATTTTAGATTAAACAAGAAACTTCAAATTATCACAGGTCTATGGCCATATAAATCACGAAAATACAAATTGAGAATTCAAATTGCAGTGTACATAATTATATCTCTTGTAATGATTCCACTAGTAAGTATAATTGTAAAAATATCAACTTTTTAAATCTTGGCTAACAGTGATTTCTGAATCTAGTATAACCAAAAAAAAATTAAAATGAATTGTAGACCACAAAATATAGTATATTACGATACTAGTGGCATAAGTCGTACTTTACGGCACGACGTGTGTAACCGCACGAGAGTAGCGAGTGAGATTAGAGTCGTGCCGTGAAGAATGGGTTATGCTATTAGTATCGTACGATATTTTATAGCACAGACTAGCATAAATCCGCTGCCACGGCTATCCGTGGCTTAAGTGCGGATTTATACCACCCTGTGCTATAATAGTACATTACGATACTAGTGACATAAGTCGTACTTTACGGCACGACGTGTATAACCGCACGAGCGTAGCGAGTGAGGTTAGAGTCGTGCCATGAAGAACGGCTTATGACACGCGTATATCGTACGATTTTTTATAGCACAGATTAGCATAAATCCGCTGCCACGGCTATATCCGTGGCATTAGCTGTCCATTCTGGCACCGTGAGGTTAACACACGAGCGTAGCGAGTGTGATATACACGGTGCCATAATGGACTACTTATGCCACGGATAGCCGTGGCATAAATGCGGATTTATGCCACCCTGTGCTATAAAATATTTTAAAAAGTTAGGACCGCATTTTTTGAAATGATCTGTTCCAATGTTTGTTTAACTTGATGGTGAATCTAAGAGTATAAGCTTAGACGAATAACTTGAACAGTAGTATTTTGATTAAAACTTACGTAGAAATTTTATCTGTACGAAGTTAATATATTACGACACATGTGACTTTAATCTGAAAGGTAGTGCCCGATTGGACAGTCAAGAAGTTGTTGCAGTTCATAAGGGGATCCTATAGCCACTAATGACCCGTAACTAATGGTATGATAGAAAAGTGTTGAGATCCAATAGATATAATGAATTACGCAAATCCAAGAGATAGTTGCCCTTCGTCTTGGTATTGCCTATCATAGCTACGGATTTTTGTTCTCATTTTTCTCTCCAATGCCTGAACATTTTAATTCCAAACTTTGTACTCTGATAGGTAAGAATAAGACGAAGGATAACCATCTCTTGAATTTACGTAATTCATTACACTTATTGGATCTCAGCACTTTTCTATCCTACCCTTAGTGACGAGTCATTAGTGGCTATCTGATTCCTATAAGAATCCATGCTTAAACTAGAAAAAAATCAATTTCCAATTATAATTAATAAATGTTATGTAATATTCATACAATAAAAAATATTTGTAAAGTTAAACATAACCGATTAATTTATAATTAAAACAAAACTTGCAAATATGATTATTTTCCGAGGTGAGGACGACAGATAATCTCAGAAAACGTAATACGAACGTCATTTTGACGTTTACAATTTTAGCTTATATTAATATACTTAGTGAACAATTTGAACGCTAAAAATGTAGTTAACGCAGATTCTCTACACGTTTATAAAAGATTATTAACTTGGTTTTTCTTGTTACGAAGTTAAAATTTAAGGTGGAGATTACTTTTAGCATAGATTGGCTGCGATATATTTTTGAGCCACTAGTACCATACAAAGTTTCATATCACAGCCTACCTAAATCCGCAGTCAGGCTTATTTGGGTTTTTCCACAAATAATCTTTTAAAATTAAGAAATAAAATACAAAAGTTACCACACTTTTTTAATTGACTATTTAAAGTTATTTTTAACATTTAGTAGCAAAAATAAAAATAAAATAAAATGATTTCTTCTTTGTACCACCTTCAAGAACTCATTAACTGATTAATTTTCACGATTTGAAGTCGTTTTTACTTTGTTTCAGGGCCCTGATAAAGCTTATTGTTACAATCGTTAAATTTTAGATTTTTAAACAGAAGCTCCAGTGGTTTCAATTTTTTAAACTTGTTTCTTCAAACGTTATCAAACTTCAAAACGTTTATTGTAGTTATGAAGATAATTTTCTGTTCTGAGTTTTAAGCAACTATAGTACCCACACTCAATATATGCTTGAAATCTCAAAATTTTTAATACAAATTAAGAAGTTAAAGTATTTTCCACGTAGAACATTTAGAATTATTGTAAATAGTGGAGTCTCAAAAACTAAATTTTTTCTTTGTTTTAAAATTGTTATTTTGTAGAAGAAAGAACTATTATTAATTAAAATTTTTGGAGCAAAATATTTTTTTAAATTTTGGGTAAAAAATGATTGCAATTCCACCTTAAATCATTATTAAGAGTTTTGAGCCGATCGGTCAATCGCCTTACACTACTGCACTTGAAAAATCATTTTTATTGAATTGGAAGTATCTAATTTAGTGTTTAAAAGATTAGTGCTTAGATTTTTTTGGTTTGAGGATTTAGAATTTTGAGGCGTATTCAGGATGTATATTTTATTGCTCTGGAGATCATGAATTTGTAGTTTTGTGAGGAATTACGTTTTTTCAGGATTTGGGGTTGCAGCGATGATATGTATATGTAAGTACGTGAACCTGAATTTATAATGACGAAATCAGACGTAAAATCAGACTTATGCAGACTTCTACATGGCTTATGTTAACGTCAGTACAAATATAGGGTCTTAAAATCCTAGAGTTTTATAATAAGAGCTTTACACTTTCAGAGTTAGGGCTTATGAGTTTAAGAACCACATTTGGGATGATAAGTTTCAAGTTTATGGATTTAGAGCATCCGAGTTTTGTATTATCAACGCAGGGTCTATAAGATTAAAAGTATATAATAATTGACATTGACAAGCTACAATCAAAGAATAACGTAGCCGAAGTGACCGTTCGTGACCACACCTCGGATCGTATTTCTTATTACTTGCTTACTATTCATTTTATGCCATCCAAAAAAAGGCAACTATTTGTTATAGTATAGGCTACCTCCGAACAAAAAGTTTTTGTTGATTTAGTTAGTGAAAAATTTAATATTGTGTATTTGAAAAAAAAAATTTATTTTTTCAAATACACAGGCATACTTTTAGGTCTCGCATTGCGAGAGGAAGTATGTTCCTGGTCTGATAAATTTGAAAGAATTTTGTACTCGTACAGACCGATAGAGTCTCTTCTAAATATTAAACATCTGGGAGTGGTAGAGACATTTCCATTTTTATTATTAAACATAGTAATTGAAAGTGACGGTCATTTTACTCTTTTATCTCGCGACGTATTTCTCATTGTTTATAAAAATAAAATCAAATAATATAAGCACGAAACTTACTAAACATTAATAACTATAACAGATATCTCGGAACACTGCGTTTTTATGTGATAAGCAAGTGTAAGCACTTATTATTTATGATCGAATACAATTTTTGAGGTTATGTAATATCTTATTTAATTTGCATAGCTTCGATATCCCTTTAACTTCAATGTATTTTTACATTTATTGAGAAAAAGAAACATAAAATATTTTATTATATATATATGAATTCTGATTTTCTTCGATTCATCAGTGAATTTTTTTTGTGCACCACCTTTCCTCTATAATATACAGATAATTATATTTAATCATTTTATTATTATTTTAATTTATTTAGTGTAATGGATTCCGAACATGGTGTGGTGTTAATCTAGACATATGTGGTGAGAATTTAGTGGGCATTGCTTATGCAAGTCTTATTGTTATTAAGTACTGGGTCACGGCTCATAGTGAAAAGAGGGTATGACGAAAACTTATCACGATAAGCGCACAGAAAATAATCCTCTTTTAATTTTTACTAAAATAATTGAATATAAATAAAATTTTAACAGTTGTTACGAGAAAATTTTAAGCGAATTATTTTTTTATTAATGCTTTCACCAAATTACATAAAGGAAATAAAATTTTAGAACTTCTAATCGACCTTTCTAGCTAAAAAATATATACAAACTCGTAGCGAAAAATTGGTTGGAAATCACCGATCCCCAAGAACATGAAATTTTAGTTGATTATGCTGAAAAAGCAAGATTGAAGACTATAGGATATACAGGTATGGAAGAAATTTAATTATTATTGTGCAGTAGTATTGTAAATATGTTGAAAATATATCTTCTCAAGATAGTGGACATCATGAATTTGGCTGAATCTTTCAAGATTATTAAATTAAATATCTAAATATACCTATGCAAGTACTGACGGCTATCACTCTTTTATAATACGATAGCTATTTCTTTTCATTTCACTGAAAATAATTTCCACTCAAAAAAAAAATTTATTTAGAAACATTAATATAAGTAACTAATAATAGGAAACTAATTTTCATTATGAAAAAACTCAGTTCGAAAATTCATCTTATTAAACTAAAATTATTTCACCCTCATCTGACTGTTTCATTCCCTTGAATTTTATGAATGTCACATAAACTAAATAACTATATACAATTTCTATATTTAAATTTTGAACAGAAATTTTGCCCAGCTCATTGTGGTGAGGCTTTAAATGATAACTCATTAATTATTATTTTTAAATTAAAATGCAATCAAAATAAAGGAGCTGGGGAGTGAAGTGGTCAGAGGGAGGAGAAATATCCTTGTAATTTATGATGCTGATGATATTGATAGATTCATTTCTTTTGACAAATAAAAGCCGTGATAATCGCAGCAGTTTCATTCGAATACTTGATCCAAAGAGTGTAGACATTCCTTCCAAGTATAATAATATACGCAGGAGAGATAATGCAAAAAGTAATAGTCAATAATCTGTATTGTGTACCAAAGCATAACACCAGTACATAATAAAAAGTGGTTGATCTTTTTGACTAGATCCAGATATTTCAAAGTATTTTGATCTACTGAATCTGAATCATGAGTCCATTTAGTCCGAATACCCTCAAAGATTTGAGTAAATAGCGAAGAAAAACCTCTGAAAATCAAGAAAAATAGGGAAAAATCATGGTCAACCTAATCCAAAACTGAAAAAAATTTTTAGATAAACGATTTTTTTATACATTTTGATGTGCTGGGTCCAAATCCGGTGTCCGTTTTGCTGGATGCTAAAAAGTTTTCTAATTGGTGTAATATACATCATTTTAGTGCTTTTTTACATGTAGAATCTTAATAGGGTGTTTATTTTGCACAAAACCCTCAAAACTTTGAAAAATGCCAATAACCTTGAAAAGTCGCTGGAAATTGTGAGAAATTTCATTGATAGACGTTAAAAAGATTTAATATTAAAACCAATTTATAAAAAAAAAACATAAACTTGTTTGAAAAAATGAAAATAAATTTTTCCGTGAAAAAGTGATTAAGTTTTCGTGAAATTTTCACGGTGTAAAATGAGATAATAAAAGTATCATTTCGTTCACTTAGACGCTTAGAATCATGTACGTTGTAAAGAAACTTCAGTAAAAACAAGCCACAATGGTAAGGCGAAGAATTCATATTTTTAAGCGTTCAGTGGCTTAAATTGAAAGTCTGAATGAGTACTTTAAAGTTTCGTTACGATTGCAAAAACAAAAAATTTTCTACAGCTTTATAAATAAAACTTCATTTCTAATCCTTTAACTCAGGCAAAATTTTTTAATTGAAAATGTAGAAATATTCAATTGCAACGAATAATTTCACATAATATTATATTTTATATATCAAATTAAGATAATTTTATGTTCACGCAAATTTAATTAGATAAAAATCGGAAATCATTAATATAATAAATAAGTTAATAATCTTTTTGCAATGTATATATTACGTTTCAGCATTTATGATAATTATTGGAGTTGGATTTTGCCATATACCAATGCTGTCCATTATTCTAGATATATTTACACCATTAAACGCATCTCGCCCAAAGGTGCTTTTTATGCGAGGTGAATTCATTATAGATCCATACCAATACTTTTATCATCTTTACATATGCTTTATCATTGTCTCTATCGTTATCATTTCTGTAATCACTGCAATGGACACTAATTATACAACAATTCTTCATCTAACACTTGGACTTCTCACTGTCATGAAGTAAGTTTATAAGTTCTAATGATAATGTAAGTAAAAACAATGGATATCTTATCGAGAACTTTTTTTATTTTAATTATGGTGGATATATACTTTTTTAAAATAACTTTGTTTCATCATGATGTTTATACACATAAAAATATATGTACATTAGCACAATTGCTTATCCAAATCAAATACCGTTTATATGTTGTAGATCTTACATTTTATTGGTTAATATTATTAATTTTTCGTAGTTTCAATTCACGATCATATTTAAACATTTTCAGAATAAAAAGAGTTTAGTTGATCTTTTGTAATCGTATCAATTTATTTTTTTGTAAATCACTATAAAACAGTATTCCTTAAATTTTAGATGTCGTCTGCAAAAGGTTGTGGCATCTATTCATTCAAAGAAGGATCATAGTTACTCCATTATCATAAAAGCTGTGCGAATACACAAAGATGCACTTCAGTTAAGTCAAAATTGAAAAAAGTTAATATAAAATTTTTAAATATAAAATATTAATACGAATAATTTATCTAATTTTCTAAATAAATATAATGATTGTATAAGTAATTTCCAAAAATAGTAATAATTATTAGAATATACAGAATGATACCCATCACATTATTTAAAAATAGATGAAATATTAATAATAATAATATTTTAATAATATATTTTTGATAATATTTTTGATTTTATGTGTTTATCGTCAATATTAAATTTAATTCATTAAAAGTATCTGATTTAGTACCACATTTGATTACAGGCAAAGTAATTGTTTAAACTCTCCTATTAAAATAATTAATTGATCAGAAAAATATATAGTTGCATTGCAAATATCTCGTAAAAAATTATCAATGATTTCCAAGTTTTTTGTAAGTTAGAAAATGCATACGGCCATTGTTTGAGCCGAGAAAAATAAAAGAAAAAAAATTGCTTTCCAATTTTAAAAAAATTCAGTAAATACATTTTTAAATCTAGTGCGGCTCGTTAATCGACAGTATTTTTTTTTTTTTTGCAAATTAATCGTACAAACGTACACATTTATAATTACATATTAAGCTGTGAATTTTTATACAGTATTAATATAGTAGAAAACAGTTGTCCAACTTAAAGTATATCCACTTATGGTTAAAAATGTGCTTTCAACTTGTAACGGCGGATAGCGGTAATTTAAGGGAGTCAGGCTTAGTGAAAATCTCGTATTGATGCGTTTTATTAATGATATTGTAGAAATTTCTATACTGCTTTTATTAATGCTAGCCTTTGTAAGCTTTTTTTAATGAGTTTATTTAAAGTCGCACTTCTATGTGAACGACTTTAGCGACATAAATTGCCCATTAGCGACATAAATTGCTATTTATATAGTGCTTACATTGCCATATTCATAAAACATGAGTAGATATTTGTACATGAAATACATATTTAGTTTATACATAGGTAATTCTCTGATATTGACCTACCAAAATTTTGTTCTTCCCCAAAATATGATATGAAGTTTATTTGGGGTATTTCGAGTCTCCCGGAATTTTTTCAGATTTTTTCTTCGAATAATTTTCGAGCTACAGAGGATCAAATTAGTGATTTTAACCATTTTCTCCATTTTTTTCGTATTTTCATAAATTTGTATCTCCCAAGGAAACGTTTTTCGCCAATAATATATGTAACATGTTTTTAGGAAACTTTCTTTAGTTTATAAAAAAAGTCTTTTAATATGATATATATGTATACTATAGCAGATTTATATGCAATTCAAATCTTGAAATCAAAAATTTTGTAACGTGGAATTTTCCCGCCCGTTCGAGAAACACCAGTTAGTGTACAAAATATTTGTAAGTGTGCGGCTGACTCCTCGTCTCGAGGAAGGATTGCTGTAGGTGAGAGGAAATGGGAAATTGGTAGCAATTGGATTCGATAAATGGAACAAAATAATTAAAATAGAAAACATAGACCCCAGGCTATATTCTAACCCCCCCCCCCCTTTACATTCAATGCTTGCAGATAATTTTGATAAATGCATTTAAATAATATCATGGGCCAGCGGCTAATATGACTAACTCCTTGGATGTTTCTCGATTACCTATAAAGGGCCACGAAAAATCCTCTACGCTGATTCTAGTAATTGAATAAATAGAAGACAACAAAAGACTGTTGCTGAAAACCGCGAAAACTTCCTCTACAAATCAGCACCTAACACGAGCTTATAAAATTCCTCCATCAACCACGCGGTACCTCTATATCTTTTTACCAGTGAATATAACTCGCTAAATTATAATTTTAACTCTCACCAACTTCCTCTATAAATCTTCAATGATCTATTAAGATTCAACACCTTTCGAAGAAATCCTAGTGAACGACTGTCGCGTCAATCGAACCAAAACTTCCAAAAGAACTGCAAAGAAAAACAATATGGCCACGAGGAAAATCCAGAGCTTACGGAAACACAATTTCAGAGTTGCCACTGCCAAGAGAGTCAGGAACAGAGTGGAAACTGCTATCCAAGGTGTCCCACGACAGAGTTGTAGTACCCGAGGCCGACGCTTCGCTCAAGGAAGGATGCCGCGTTTTCCCACCCAACCTCCTTTTTCACGGAAGCGTCGGTACGGTTGCCGAATTTTCCGATTGATCTTTTGTCCTGCTAGAATCCTCTATTGGTCTTTAATAGACCATGATTTTCTCGAGCGCCCTCTTTTCCAAATCCAATTTTATCATTGGTTAATAATTAGATTATCACCCTCTATATCCACTATCAATATACTAATCCGCGCCTCCTTTTTTTGATTAGGATCAATCAATGTCGATATCCATCCGGTGGTTCCACGTATAGATAATCTATCAGGCGCGCGGCCTTCAAATCCTCTATTCCTATATATTGATCACTATAGACGACCCTTTAATGCCAACTAGTATTCTCTAGTTGGCAGCCGCCATGCCTCTATACCTATAAGGAAAAAAACCACTATATCAGTACCATACAGTTCGCCTGTACAGTACTCTCCAGAGTCTCTCTCTCTCCCTCTCTCTCCCTCTCTCTCTCTCCCTCTCTCTCTCCCTCCCTCTCTCTCTCCCTCTCTCTCTCCCTCCCTCTCTCTCCCTCCCTCTCTCTCCCTCTCTCTCCCTCCCTCTCTCTCCCTCTCTCTCTCCCTCCCTCTCTCTCCCTCTCTCTCTCTCCCTCTCTCCCTCCCTCTCTCTCCCTCTCTCTCTCTATCTCTCTCGCATCCATACTATTCCCACATATCTCGCATTCACTATATTCCGGAACGCCGGCAGGTTGCGCAAGTGTGATTAGCTACGTCACATTCCGCGCTCTGTATGTGGTCGAGTAGAGACATGAAGCGAGCTCCACCAGCGCTGGTTCCGCTACAGGAACTGTCAACTCGCCTGCGGAGCTCGTCAGCTATATTAACAGCTTCCACGACGCAGCAATATTTACTACGTCGTAATTTTTTATTAAATTTTTAAGGTTCGCTCGTTTGAAACAGTACCAAAAAATGTACAAAGATGTCTTTGTTTCAGTACAAAAGTATCAGTACTGGTCCAAAAATTTCAGGCGAGCTCTATTTTTAACTAAAAACAAAAGTTATAGCCAAACTATACAAAAATTGATTAATATTTAAGTTTAGGCTTATAGCAGAGTGTGTAACATCTTAGATCAAGCCTTAAAAAATCAGAGAGGTAGCTTACAACATAGCAATGAAATTGACGTAGTTGAGATTTGGAATAACGAGTGTATGTCTTATTCATATTATGTAAACTTTGTTAATAAATACTTGAGATGTACACCTAACTACAATGGAAACTTTGAATATTTCCGCAATGGCGCCACGTTCTGCGCATCTCAGCTGACGTTTCGTAACCGGTTACATTGACGCTGTGTATACCACCGGGGTAAGGTTAGGTCGTCGCTGGGCGCGACGCGATCGCCGCTCTACAACGTTTCGTTGACTCATGAGTGCGTGATCGACCGCTAATTTTAAAATGTGCGGGTAGCGCGTGGAAAAGGAAAAATGTGCAAAATGAACTGGGGAAAGCATAAATATTAAATAAATAAATTTTTAATTAGAAATAACATTAATTTAAGTGCGAAAAAAATCCTGACCTGCAGAAATATTTTATATTATACATAAACATGAATTTTTTGTTATTTACAACTTTATTATTAAAGTTCGGTATACAAATTTTTTATTAGACTGTTTAAGAAATGCGTAAGGTGCGTTTAGTAACTGCGATGTATAATATTAAAATAAAGTAAACAAAATCCAGCAAGATAAATTTGTAGTTGAATAAAAAATGTTTTTACATTTTAGTATTTCATTACTAAAGGCTGTACATGCAAACTTACAAATTTTTATAAACGAAAACAAATCTATCGTCCTAAAGATTAATATTATGCATTGCCATTATACAGTCAACTGTCTTGTACCTAAAATGAGTACAATAATTACTGTTTCAGAAAATCGTAAGCGCACCTTATGTTTTCTGAATTGATATCAAATATATTATCCACAATTTGATTGGACTACTCTTAATTAGTTATTATTAATCATCGCGTATGAACCTACTATCCTTCTTAGGACATAAACTTCAGCAAGGAATTTGCATATACCATTGGCCTCACGTTTGGATGTTGCTAAAACATAATTTGTAAGCCAGTAAAAATATTTGGTTTTGAAAATTTATAAGATGTAAATAACAAAAAATTCATGTTTATGTATAATATAAAATATTACTGCAGGTCAGGATTTTTTTCGCAATTAAATTAATGTTATTTCTAATTAAAAATTTATTAATTTAATACTTATGCTTCCCCCGTTCATTTTGCACACTTTTTCTTTTCCACGCGCTACCCGCACATTTTAAAATTAGTGGTCGATCACGCACTCATGGGTCAGCGAAACGTTGCAGAGCGGCGATCGCGTCGCGTCCAGCGACGACCTAACCTTACCCCGGCAGTATACACAGCGTCAATGTGACCGGTTACGAAACGTCAGCTGAGATGCGCAGAACGTGACGCCATTGCGGAAATATTCAAAGTTTCCATTGTAGTTAGGTGTACATTTATTTATAACAAGATATTAAATAACTTGAATCACAACCAAAAAAATTATAGAGTCAGTTTTTTATATTATAAATATACCAACATAATTTGGAAAAGCTTGCGGGACTTACGACTCTGCCAAAAAATTGGAATATATATCACATACCCAACTGTTTTTTATAGTAAATGAGATTTATTATAATATTTTATACAAGAAACGTAAGACCTGCAAGCTTTTCCAAATTTCGCTAAAGCTGTTATATTTAGTAGGAAATAGAACTCGCCTGAAATTTTCAGACCAGTTCAGATACACACATTAAAAGTATTTTTTTATAAACTAGAGAAAATTTCCTAAAAAAAATCTTAGATACATTTTTCGCAAGAAATTCTTCCCGTAGGAGATATATATTAATGAAAATATAAAAAACTGAAAAGATAGCTTTAAATTATAACTCTAATCCTCTGCAGCTCGAAAACTAATGGAGGAAAAAATCTGAAAAAATTCTGGGAAACTGGAAATACATAAAGAAGAGGATATAATCGATAAAAGTATGAGTAAAATTTTGTTGGCCCCTGTCTATCACGCATTTCGAGGGTTTTATTTGTGCTATTTGCTTTCGTTAGGATTATCAGTAGGAGAAGTGTGAGATAAATAGCTATTTTTGACCAGATTGGACAACTCTTTCTTATACACAATATCAAATAAAACAAAAATTAATCGTATAAATTACAAAAACTTATTTCTTATACTTCTTTAAATACAGATTCATTGATCTCATGGAGTCATCATATTCAATTTTATTTCTCATTCTTATTGGTTTTACAACAATCATTACAACTATTGGTACATTCTTAGTAAGTATACATATCGCGCGAGTCTTTAAGCATATTTTTTATTTATTATATATCATATTTTTTATTTATTGAAATTTTATAATAATTTTAATATTTTCAAATTTTAAAATATTAAACTAGTAGTCTAAAAGCCTAGAAGTATGTAGATAAGTGCGTACACTTTCTACTGTGAGTTTATCTCCCGGTAATGTTTTATAAGTAATTCTGGAAGAATAGATCGATTTTCCCGAGGCAAGTTACATTGAAAGGGTTAAATAAAAACATCCATTCTTTTTCTTGTCGACGATTCGACGATCATTTTCGTCCTCTTTAGGAAACTGTCAACAAAATTTTTTTATTGTGTTAAAAAAAAATGTACAACAATTTTTTCAGAAAAAAAAAACAACAAAACGGAGAACTTACAGCTGTGGAGCGATTTTGTAACGTATACAATGAACAAAACATTTCCTCCGGCTAATTCTAAGCGGAGGAAATGGAGAGAAACCGAAAATGACTCACTATTCTTTATTTATCGGTTACTGTCTCGGAAGTGAGGATGTAGCCGATAACCCTCACTTAAATACTGCGAAAAGTTCGTAGTCTTTTGCGAGCTCTGTTTACAAGTGACGTCACATGATCACTTTCTATCTTATTTATGTAATTTTCTTGCATGTGGATGTGCATCTTTTCTGAGATCAATCGTTTATTCAAATTTTTTTCCCTGTATTTAATACTGAATTTCTCAAAATTGAAACAATGATTAAATTTATTGCTGTACTCAGATATGATACTATCTTTGAATTTTTTGTGTTCCTCAATGCGTGTACACACACTTCTTTTTGTCTGACCCACATATGTAGCGGTACAATTATTACATTTCAGCTTGTATACTACATTTTTTTCTGTGTTTTTCAGTTTTGTCTTTCCCTTTTTATGAGAATGTTGTACATTTGACTGTGTATTTTTGGGATAGTTACAATGTTCTTTCGCTTTAATAAATACTAGCAAGAGTCCTTTAATCATATTTAAGTTTTTCTTATGAAAACATTTGTTGGGTAATTTTACAGCTCTGTTAACTAGATTGTACACCATGGCGATTTTTTGGCTGTTCGGATGTTGAGATCAAAAATGTAAAAATCTACCCGAGAATTTCGGTTTCGGTTATTAATCTGTTTTTATCTTTCCTGCTTTCTTTATCAATAAAACATCTAAGAAGCTTATATGGAGTTTTCTATTTCCATTTCGTGAGTAAATTGTAATCTGTTATTATATGAATTGAATATTCCTAGTGCTTTTTGTTAAATCATCATAAATTTTAATTATATCATCTACGTAACGAAAAAAGAATATAGGTTACTAAGATAATTTCAAAATGCATTCCGTCTTAAGATCATCCATAACTAATATATCAGCAAATAATCCCAAAATAGGAGAGCCCATCGGTGTGCCAAAAAGTTGTTTATAAACATCTAAATTAAAGGTTTTTAAACCCTCCATAGACCTTCCAACCCCTTGATAAGACTTTATAAACTTATACACATCAACTTGGAAAATCTAAAACTCTCTTCAATAAAATATGTATGTACGTAATCAGATTGGTACTAAGGGTTCATTGAATTGACAATCATTTTTTTTAGTATCACTTTACTACCTTTGATTTTACGAAAATTCCAATTTTAATTTTCAGAAATGAAAGTTGTGATATCAAAAAATAAATTGGCAAGTTTCTATTCTATAAAAACCAAACGTGGTGAAATAAATGAATAAATGAACGTTTAAATACAAAAAATAATATGTAGAATAAAAATTAATTAATATATTAAACCGATAGCTTTTTGCAGAAAGAAGTTGTAAGGACTTCGATGTGTAGTATTTCGACTTGTTGCTGCGCATACAATATTCTATAGTAAATATGTGTATATTTATTTTCGCGATTCTTATGTATACGTATAGTAACGCAATAGCATTATTAACCTAGCTAAATCTCCCACTAATATAAGCATAAATATGAATTATACGTATTGGGCGCCACTGTCTCTATATTAACATACGCATAAGATGTAATAGTTTTGTACTCCGCCTCCACAACTTAATCCGTGGTGTCTCGCTTCGAGCATGATCCACGTTGAGCGCAATCCAGGTCCCATTAGAGCCTAATGGTTCTATTCATTTACTATTTCTCAGAAGCTCCACCTATTTCCCCGCGTACCTTATACCTGCATAATGACGCATCCAACCTAAGCTATCCACTACTTGAAATCATCCCCTCCCGTACAGGCCTCGCCTCTTTGCATATTTCCTCCAATTAGATTTCATGTGCCAAGCTCAAACCCTTCGACTATCTCCTCCTTCATCATAGTCAATCTCACGAATAGCCTAGAAAGAGAGCACCAGAATTTTTCCAGGTCTTGAGTAACACGCATCGTCTTGAAAAACATATCACTCTCCGCGCAATGGAGAGACGTGTAAATTTTGTAGAATAAATACATACATATATACCTATACACACAAAATTACGCATTCACAGTCTTTGAAATCTTACTCACGGTTCGAGATCTGCAGGGTTATACTTGCAATCTCGTAAAACCCCGAACACGACTATATCGTTATTTTTATCCCTACAAGGCGATTACATTGAAGAATCAACATACAGTGATACTAACGCAGTCTATAATATTCAATACAGTCACCATGAAATAGATCTTTCTGTTAGGATTGCTTTCCACTTCGTGGATAACAAAATCGCAAATGATTAGACAATATGATGCAGTGAGACCGTGTTGAAATTTTCCATCCCGTCCTATTGTATGTAATGATGGATAAATCTTCAAATGACGCCTCTGCTTAATCAAAGTAAGTAACCAATTTCTGAATTCTGAATTAATTTTTAAGAAATCAATGACGTTGAAAAATAGTCAGAGTTCACAGGTTTAGTTTTAGTTTTATAATGAATTAAAAAAAAATTTCGGAACGGGACGGCAAGTTTTTCCATAAAAAAATTTCAACACGGTCTCACTGCACCATGTTGTTTAATCATTTGCGATTTTCTTATCTACGATGTGGAAGGCAATCCTAACAGAAAGGTCTATTTCATGGTGATTGTATTGAATATGATAAACTACAACTTCTTCCTGCAAAAAGCTATAATATATTAATTAATTTTTATCGGTATACTATATTAATTAATTTTTATTCTACATATTATTTTCCGTATTTAAACGTTCATTTATTCATTTACTTCAACACGTTTGGTTTTTATAGAATAGAAACTTGCCAATTTATTTATTGATATCACAACTTTTTTTTCTAAAAATTAAAATTGGAATTTTCGTAAAATCAAAGGTAGAAAAGTGATACTAAAAAAAATGGTTGTCAGTTCAATGAACCCTTAGTCCCAAGCTGTTTACGTACATTACATATTTTATTGAAGAGAGTTTTAGATTTTCCAAGTTGATGTGTATAAGTTTATAAAGTCTTGTCAAGGGGTTGGAATGTCTATGGAGGGACTGAAAACCTTCAATTTAGATGGTAGAATAAACTCTTTGAATTTTGGCTATATAAGGATTGTGGAGGGTTTGAAAATTATTCTATAATTTAAATGAAGAAACAACCTTATAATGTATTTAGATGAGTGTGTATACACTATCTAGTATGATTTTATCCCTCGGTAGTTAGTTAATATTCTTTTGTTGGCTTATATTGATCTCTCCGAGGCAGTGGTTACGAAAGGGTTTAAGGAAACAAAATCCTTTTTTACAAAACGACGTTTCGGCGATCATTGTCGCCCTCTCGGATGACTTCCGAGACAGTAGCTGACAAAGCCGCATAAATAATAGCTGTCACTCTGCCTCTCTCTTCCCCTGCTGTCAACTAGCCGGGGGAAAGGATTATCGAGATGTATGCAAATCATATCTGCTCCAATATTTTCCTGATGAGGACGACAATGATCGCCGAAACGTCGTTTTTTAAAAAGAAAGGGATTTTGTATTCTTAAACCCTTTCGTAACCACTGCCTCGGAGAGATCGATATAAGCGAACAAAAGAATAAACAATCTTATACTTGCCTACCTTTTACCTTGACAAGGTTTTTTTCAAGGGGAGGGGGGCGGGACATTTCAATACTTTTTAAAGAAATGCAATACATTTAATAAATAAGTTATAGTTAACATCTATTAAGGGGTTATGACAGTGCTAAAATTTTGAAAATATCCACTTTTTTCATAGCTAATAGTCCATAGAATATGGTCTTGAAAGCCGTTTATTTCTAAAAAAAATTTGCCTTAAAGATATCGACAAAAAACTGATAAATCTGTTTAAAATAAATTTTTGGAAAATCGTGAATTTTAAATACTTTAAGTAGGCCAAACTTATGGAAAGAATTGTTCTACCACACTTCTTACAGAGCAATTTCATGAGATATCTTACTGAAAATACGAGATAAAAACCGTTCTACAAACCGTTCTTTTCTCAAGAGTTATTAATTTATTTCCGTAAAATATAATAAAATCCGTAAAATTAATTTTTCTATATGTGATTTTGTGTTAATAAACTCAATGTATTAAAGTAAAGGCATTCAACAAATTTGAATTTGCCACCCGAACAGGTCGCGCCTCACAGCGTCCGGACGAGAATTAAGATTACTATATGATCGGTATAGTAGAATTTTCTGTGAGACTTTGAGGCTGGAATTCATAGTCGACCCTCACCCTCACCCTCACCCACCAACTCTTGAGGGGCCGTTAATTGGAAGCCCGCATTTAAGAATGGTGTCCAGACTTCACCAGAATCAGAATCGCGCGAAAATTCGAATATTTCAGCTAAAAAAGTTACGAAAATAAATACAATAATTATTTGCAAATAGATAAAATACAACTTATTATAAATAAATAATTTTTTTATGTGAATTAAAACTACGATAAATGTATAATATCATTACTTGATTGGCACGAAAATTACTAAAATAATTACTAAAAAATAATTACTAAAAATAAATACAATAAATACAATAATTATTTGCAAATAAATAGAATGCAACTTATTATGAATAAATAATTTTTTTACGTGAATTACAACTACGATAAATGTATACTATCATTACTTGACTGGCGCGAAAATTTGAGTTGCATACTAATTTTAGTATCTTTTAAATAAAAAGAAGAAAAGTTACTAGAATAAAAATGTTTTTCCATAAATTAAAAATATAAATAATCAATTATACTAATTTTAGCCATAAAATATATAAGTAGTGAACAAAAAATATATATATGGTAATATCTTTTAAATCATGAGAAGACAAGGTACTAGAACAAAAACTTTTCCATAAATTAAAAATATAAATAAGTAATAAGACGTTTTTAAAACCAAATCTATATCAACATATATATAATAATAATATGACAAATATTTCCCCAATCCATCAGCATCATTGCGTTATATATGCACGATTGTTTATATACAATGCGTCATTGCGCTAATTCATATGTAATGTACCGAATCCGATTAAAAGACTACCTATGCCCCTTTTTAATATGTGATATCATACGTGACATTTCAAGAGTACGCACTTTTTATAAATTTACTTTACTATTAATCAATGAATAACAAAGTTTCGTTTCGTATGACGTGATGACGGTCACTCAGGGTCAGAGAGGACAAGCTCTTACAATAACAGACTGTCATTCTTAAATGCGGGCTTCCATGTAACGGCCCCTCAAGCGTTTGAGGGTGAGGGTGAGGGTGAGGGTCGACTATGAATTCCAGCCTGAAGCATCCAAACAGCTATTTTTCATCCAACCTTAAAGACACTATCTCAGTGCAGTTTGTCTGCTAGCTGCTGTAATAATGCTTATAACCTCAGTGGTGTTGTAAAAGTGCAAGAACTTCTGCAGAGTACAACAATTATTCAGATAAGTATTGGAAACTAATTAGTAATAATTGTGTTCATACTGAGCTTTTTCTTTGTTGGTTTATTTTTTACTTTTAGGTATACGGGTGCAAGCCAGCAAGATGGGAGTTTATATTGACTGTCTGGAGTATTATTTTGCATACTTTTTAACAACTTAAAGTGTATTTAATAATGGTAGGTATTGCATGTATCTGTAATTCATAAACATAACTTGATTATGAATAGCTAACGACAATTTTTATTTTATTTTCAGCTTCTAAATGCTATTATCACACAGCATGATGTGCGCGTACCATCTAATATACATTATTGTATGTATATTTAAGTACCAAAAATAAATCAAGGTATGCCAGATAGTTTCTGTAAGTATAGCTGAGTTTATTTGCATTGTTTATTTTATAAACTTTAAATGCCTTTTACTCAGATTTAGTTTCATCATGATTTTTGTCTACTTGCCGCAGCTTTCTGAAGGAACGGTACCATCAATCCTGATGAACTAAAGTGGAAATCTTCCTTATGAGTCTAGTCACAAACTGAGTGGAGCAGAATTGGCAAAAGTAAGTTAAAAGTGAATGTTATGTATGTTTACATACGTAACATTCACTGTAATTACTAATATTGTTAATATAAATATAATTAATTGTATTAATTTTGTATTTTTTAGGAATCCCTTCCACTCAGTTTATAAGGACACTCACATTCCACTTTGTTTCATCAGGATTGATGGTACGGTTCCTCCAGAAAGGGAGTCCAGAAAAATGATGAAAATCATGCTTTTTGGTAAGTAAATACCTTTAATTGTTATAAAGTATTACATGCACTTAATGCACATTTCTAATGCATAAACGTGGTGTATAATACTTATATTTTGAAGGAAAAGTATAGTTTTTAGAGCACTTACATATATATTAATTTTTTATTAGACTAATAATTTTTTTTCAGGGTTTAACACTGTCATAACCCCTTAAATATATTATAAATTTATAGCTTTTGAGGTGAGATGATCGTTTTCAAGAAGCAAGCTTACATCTTAACAAGAAGAAATATGTTTTCTTTCAGAGACAGGTAGAATATTTAGGTTATATTGTTTTTGAAAAGGGATAAACTGCTGATCCTAAGAAAATTGAATGAGTTAAGAATTGGCCTATTCCTCAAAAGAAGAAAGGTGTTCTTAGTTTTGTGAATTTTCGTGGTTATCATAGGACGTTAGATAAATGAGTTACAGATATAGCTAAACCTCTTTACAAATTAACTGAAAAATCGGCTAAATTCATTTGGTCAGCTGAAGGTCAAAATGATTTTTCTAAAGTAAAAGAAAAACTTATTTCTCCTGATATTTTAGCATTTCCATCTCTTGAATCTGAATTCATTTTAAGTACTGACGCTTCTGAGTCCATTCGAAACCAGAAAGAAATTATTCTGTAACTCGTCGAGAACGTTTTGCTATAATAGGTTCAGTAAGGAACTTTCATCGCTATTTAATTGGCAAAAAATTTCTTATTAGGTCAGATCATTCTTCTTTAACTTGGTTATTATCTTTCAGACGATTAGATGGACAATGAGCTCGATGGTTAGATAAATTAAATCAGTATAATTATAAGATTGCCCATCGTAAAGGTAGTTTACATAAGAATGCTGATTCTCTCTCACGACGTCCTTGTGAAGATTCTTCATTTAAATATTGTTCGAAAGTAGAGTCTAGATTTTACGAAACAGAAGAAACTGCCGTTAGAATCATTTTTAAAAAAATTTACCCTCGGATTGGAAAATATTTCAAGAAGCTGATGAAAGTATTTCTTTTATTCGTCGCATGAAAGAATTAAACACAATAGCAGCCTGGCAGGATATTTCACCCTTAGACACTTTCATTAAAGTTTATTGTTCACAATGGGACTCATTAGTCTTAGGTGATGGAATTTTTTTTAGAGAATGGATTTCAACTAATCTCAATTACAAGATTCACAAATTAGTTGTTCCTAAAAGTAAAATCAAAGAAATTTTAGAAGAAGCTCATGACTCACCTTGCGGTGGTCATTTTGGAATTAATAAAACTTTAGAAAAAATTAGAAAAAGATTTTATTGGGCATCTTGTAAATCAGATGTAGAAAATTGGTGTAGATCTTGTAAGCTTTGTATTGTGAAAAAGGGTCCTTTGGATAAAGGGATTATTGAAATGGAAGTTTATAATTCAGGAGTTCCGTTCGAAAGACTGCAAATGAATATATTAAGCCCATTTCCAATTTCTTCTTCAGGGGATTAATACCTTTTCGTAGTGAAAGATAGTTTTACAAAATGGGTAGAGACTTTTCCTCTCTTAAACATGAGAACTAAAACAATTACTGAAATTTTTGTAATGAGATTATTTGTCGTTATGGCGTACCTGTAGAAATTCACACAGATCAGGGCAATAATTTCGATTCCCGCTTAGCAAAAGAATCTGCACTTTTATTTGGAATTAGGAAGACTAGAACTATCTTGTAAAAATTTGTTTATTTCCCCTGATTTTGATCCTAAGTAATTTATATGAATGCAGATGTCTTCTACCTCGAGATTTAAAATTTTGCGTTGTTAGTTTATAACAATTTTATTGAATTGATTTTTTTCCGAGTCACTATGAAAGGAGAAATGGTTTAGATTACTTGCGTTATTGTTGATGTGTGCAGATTGTGCGTCGTGTGTTCTACATCGCAGTAGAAATTGTCGTTGTACTCTGGCTCTTATTAGGTCTCGCTGTAGCGTGATGTATATCTTAACATATTGTCGAGTGTCGTCTCCGCATGTCCTCTTGATATTTTCGAAGGAAAAATTGCTTGTTGTTTTTTTCTGAAAATTTTTAAAACTTTATTTTAAAAATTTTTGACAGTTTCTAGAAGAGGATGACAGTGATCGTCGAAACGTCGACCAGAAAAAGAATGGGAGTTTTTTTTAACCCATTCAGTGTAACTTGCCTCGGGAAGATCGATCGATTCTTCCAGAATTACTTGTAAACAACCTGTCTAATAAGTTATTTTATAAGCTGCAGTTTAAATAAACCGTACTTATAAGAACAAAGTGAAGACAAAATTTTACCGATGTATGTTTAGCTTCAAAATCGCTGTATTATTTTCAAATAATAACGTTAAAAAAATTGAAAATATAAGAAATTGAATTTTTTCGATTTCTTTTAATTTATAAGGTCATAAATAGTATTTCAAAAGTCTGAAGTCAATCACACAGTATAATTTCTAAAAAAAACCGCAACAAATCACCATGGCATTGATTGCATCCATTTATTTTTCTATAACTGTTTACAACGCTGAAATTGACCAAAAAGTAATTGATAATATTTTCCTATCGGAAAGTTTCTTTGTCATAACTGATTTTTTTTAATCCTGAAATTTCGTAAATTTCAATTGTTTAAACAATGCTCCCCAGGTATTTGGCAATTAAAAGGTCAATATTTGTATTCTACACATGTTTTTGAGGTTTCTTGTATTTGACACCTGCTTGTATTTGAACCCGACTAAACAAAATCTTGTCAATAGTTAATAATTAATTCGTAGCTTCTTTCACAATAATTTTCTTCAGGAGGAAATCAAACAAGGGCCATATATATCATTTATCAAACATTATTTTATAATCCTGTACTCAGCTTACATAATTTATCATGATATCACATTTTATAGATGATGGCGCAAATCGGACAAATTTTACACATAATTAAAATCGCATTTTTCGTAATAGGAACTTCAATAAACCTTTTATTTATAAGCTGGTCAGGGCAACAGATAATTGATCATAGTCAAGAACTATGTTTATCTGTGTAATATTTTATAATATTATTCAAATAATAAAACAATTGAGTTGAATTAAGTTTATGATTTGATAATGATGTTTTACCAGGTATTCAAATGAATGGTACAATCTTACGAGAGAATCAAAAAATCTATTGAAAATTATCATGCTAAGATGTTTAAAGTCCAGTGCACTTACAGCTGGAGGTCTATACATCATGAATCTTGAAAATTTTGGAACTGTAATAATTATTTTTAAAAAGAAACCTATAACTGAACTTTTAAACAAAATTTAACAAAATTATAAATTTATAAATATATTCTTGTTCCAGATTATGGAGTTTATAATGACATATATCGTCATAGTCTGTTCATTCCGTTGAACAATTTTATTATTGAAACCATCTAAGACTGTATATCGTCGATCGTACGAACACTAGCACAGCTCAAAACAGGCCCTATTTTGATCCAATATTGTGTACCATTCGTAACCATGTAAATTTACCTCTTCCGTATACTTGAAATTCTGTTCGCATATATATTTTAGACTTATTAATGATTTTCTTTATTCATATTAATTTATTATATAGCTCTTAATCAATAATTAAAAACAGCTTTTCTGAACTGTGTTAATCTTTGTATAAACCAACGATATCTTGTGTGTAAAATTACAATAATTTGTTCTATATAAAAAGAGATCAATTATAATTCTATACGAAAAAATTTCAAGTATGGAAATAAATTTTATACAAGCGTATTTCAAAGTTTGTATACGATTTTTTGAATATATACAGTAAAAAAACATTGATTCTGCAGCTAGATCCCAGGGTTATAGAGAATCCCATGGCTTCTAAATGATGTTGTAGATGGTATTATTTAAGTTTATTTTACAAGTTTATTTTTTATTTTAAATTCGATTTTTTAATTGCAATTAAGCCAATTATTAGTGAGATGGTATTTTCTATGCATATTTTGGGACTGGCGGGCGAGCCTATGAGCCAAAGCTCGGTATCTTGCCTAGTCAGTCTATCAGTAACAAAAACATCATATGGAACTATAAAATAATCCTATAACCCTATAGCTCCTTAACTTGCCAATATAAACAAGTGACTATCTTCAAGCGCTATTTTTGTCTCTGGGCTTTATTCCCACATCCACATTTGTATAAGTCTTTTTGGCTCATATAATTTGTGTGTAATTAAAGTTTCACTTGTTAAAAAAAATTGTTGGATGCCCGCCTTAAATCTTACAAATATCCATTTTTACGAGGTTTCAACAGCATTTTCTTATTTTAATACTGCAAACACATATATGTGGACGATTCTCTGCAAAATCGCCTGGCCAAACATTTTTTCCCTCAAAATATGATAAATTTATATTACTCAGTATCATAACTTTTTGAATTTTTCCAGATTTTTTCCTCTATTAATTTTCGAGTTACAAATGGTCAAAGTTAGGATTTTAAGCATTTTTTTCATTTTTTGCAAATATTAAAAAATTCATAGCTCCTGAGAGAAGCGGTTTACGTCGAAAATGCATAGAATACTTTTGCAAGAAAGTGTTCTCTAGTTTCTACGGAAAATGCTTCTAGTGTGATATATACTGTGACGTTGTAGAATATATCGTGTGGTCAACGATCTATGAACCGTATTTGATAATTAAATAAATTGTAGTTGGACGCCCGGTTCTGTCGTACTCGATTTGCCGGCTGTTCAGCGGTAGTTGAAGCTGCTTTACCCGGGACTGTGAATTACGGGAAAGAGGAATAAGGAATAACACGCGAAATAACTTACAGGGATTTAACTTTTAACATGTCCGACATTTATTGAAGTGAATCGAATAACGTGGGGGTAACACGCACGTGTTACTGTCTGGCGGACTGACGACCGGCTGTAATCTCGCGAACGCGCACTCACAAACTTGTAATATAGACGGACTACCTGGCTGTTCTCGGATACTGCTCTTTCTCTCGTACAGCGTTGCCTCGAGCTCTGAAAAACGCACGGAGCAAACTTTCGCGTGGTATTGCTCTCGATACTGTAAACTCGTGGAGAGAGAATTGAAATCGGCAGCGGAGGGAAATCTCGGGATCCTTCTTCGTCAATCCAATGGTTGCTAAGTACTCGATCTTAATCACTCGCTGACCCTGGGAATACTGCTCTACCTGTTGCGCTCTCTCACTCGCACGCATGACATTTCTCCTGTATTGCTTGTTCGTGCCAATCACGTGATGACGCGCATTATTACAATACAGATCATCAATCCTTGAAGCGCCCTCTTAACACTTAGCGTTATCGCGCGTGAAATTCGAATCCGTTAGTTCGCTTCGATCAGGCTGTATTCGTGTCTGGCTGAATTATACATTTTTCTTTTACTTTCTTCGTACATTTTATATGGCGCCTTTTCGTCTCGCTCGCACGCATACTGTGGACGGAGCCGCAGCCCTCCACTTCGCGCCAATAACGCCTGAGGCTCGTCGCGTGCCTCCACTCCTACATTCTCATTTGCTTTATCTCTCTTTTTTTCATTCTTCGTCTCTCTCTCGCACTTATTCTCCTGCCGCGCTCGCCAACATGCAGGCGGCCGCTCGCGCGCGTACGCCTCGTGCTCGTGGCTTCGCTATAATGTGCTACCGGGCGGTGTCTATCTCTCTCAGCTGTTGCCGCTCCTATCTCTCTTGCTCGCTCTCGCTGGCTCACGCGGCGCTGCTGGGTGTTCTCTCTCTCTCTCTCTTTCTTTCTCTCTCTTTCTCTCTCACTCTCACTGGCTGTCTCATTTATTTTTGCTCGTACTTGTAAACACCACCGGGTATGAGTTTTTATACTTTTTCTCGATATGGCTACGGTGGTATACAGGTGAGCATGTATTGACGGTAGCCCGTCACAATATATATATATATATATATTGTGACGTGCCCCCCACTTGCGTAGAGGTTAGTCGATTAGTGGGGAAGAGTGTTAAAAGGGGTAGGTGCACGGGGTTACTCTACATTTAAAAATCCCTACGCCTATGCGAATACCAAAGGTAGATATCGCATAGGGGTGGTTGCTCGACTGGGTGCAGCTCGGAGTATTTCCCCTGCACATGCACGCAGTCTTAGACACATGCAACCTCCAGACTATTTGCTTGCTCGCAAATATCTGGTGCAGCAGAATGATTGAGTCGAGAGCCCAAGCGTGAGAAAGGGGACTCCACCAATCACCTCTGGAGGTAGCTCATTTATGGAATAATCCTTTAATCGGCATAGATCATGAAGGTTACCCACTATGAGTGAGGAGATGGTTGTAAAAAGATATTATCTGAATTAGGTAGAAAAGATAAGATTTATTAATTAAAATGCATTTAAGAGTACTGGCTGCCACATAGGTTAGGGCATGTGAAAGACTTGCGGAGATCGTCTGAGCACTTGCTCGTAACTCCCTATCACTAATCTCCGAGATACCAGAAAGTCAGAGCCCATGCGTGAGAAAGGGGTCTGACTCCTAGCGTTCGCCGGCCAGAAGTGGTCTTTCCTATGCTGTGCTTGCCCTTTTATACTCTTCTCGGCCTCTTGTTCTTATTTTGGTGCCGCCTGGTGTCGGTCTTCGTCCCCGCGTTGTCCTCAGCGCCATCTGGTCGGTTTTTTACCGACTGCTGCCGATTTACCGACTGTTGCTCCCTGTATTGCCGTCTCAATATATATGTTTTAAAATGTTTGTATTCAATTGAGACATTTAAATTTAAAATTTTGAAGGTTTAATCTTACGGATTGAGATAAAAAGATGAGCAAAGACAGATTTTTTCCATACAAAAGTATCTGGACATGTCCCAATATGTGAATCATCTTTAAGATCACTTTACAAATCAAAATATTACTTATCAAAACCAAAAAATTGGATTTCCTATCAGAAAAAATAGGTATACTTAAAATGTAAAAAAAAATGTTAAAACGAAAAGCATTCTTGAGATTTTTGTTAATCTTGCTCTATTTCTAAGCTAAAATTCGATAAAAATGACGAATATTAGTATAAAAGTATTCTATGCGTTTTCAACGAAAAACGGTTCCCTCAGGAGCTATGAATTTTTGAAAATTTGCAAAACATGATCAAAGTTGGGATTTTAAACATTTTTTTCAGCCCTTCTGTAGCCCTAAAATTAATGGAGGAAAAAATCTGAAAAAATTCAGAAAGGTGTATGACACTGAGTAGAAGAAATTGAAATATCTCTAAAATTTTTGTGTACAAAAATTTTCGGCCAAGCGATCTTACGGAGAATCACCCATATATATATATTCACACACACTTTGTTTTACTTATAATCAAAACATGATTTGCATTATTTTATAAAGATTGCCAACCAAACATGATGTGACTCTAATCTTTCATTAACTCGTTCATCAAATCAAATACTATTTGCATTATCTTTTCTTATTACTTGTTAAATATTTTACATAGCTATTATTGACTTTCATACTTAAAAAAGAAATTTATTTTCAGTATATATGTTGATTGCGGGAGTTGGATTTTGCCAGATACCAATGATACCAATCGTTTTTGATTTAATTATACCATTGAATGAATCCAGACCGAAAATCTTGTTCGTTAAAGGAGAATATATAATAGATCCATTTGAACATTTTTATGAACTTTATGCATACTTTGCCGTATGTTCTATTACCTCAGTGACACTAATTAGTGCTATTGACACAACATATACAGCATGCGTGCATCAAATTCTAGCAATTTTTTCAATAATAAAGTAATGAATCAATTACTTGTCTTAAGAACTATGTTTAAGATCAAAATAGTAAAAATGTAGTTCATGTTAATCCAAATTCCTTGTTCACCAAAACTAGTGTGCATGTAGTGTACTCTAGTAACTTATACGCGTGGAGAACCTTAGAATATTAAAACTATTTGAAAATGTTTCTTCAAAAATGAACCTGTTCCAGAGAAATCGATAATTTCTTCTCAATGAATTAAGCACTTATAGTGAAGGGTAGCTAATAAAAGCAATATTTTCTTAATATAATTATTCCAAAAGTATCTTTTACACTTGAACAACGAATTTTAAAAATTAGCTAATATTATCTATTTTTGTAAAAAAATATGTATACGTAAATATGGAATTGTATGAATTACACCGCCACACAAAAAATATTTGCGATTCGAGATACCAGACTACGATTGCAATACGTTTTCCGGGTCGTTGAATCCGAATCCATTCTGAAAATAACTCCAGCACGTCGAGGTTGTGACAGAACTTCAAAAAATCCTACGATATGGCTTCATAAATCTTTAAATTTCTAAACTCCCGGAGACCCTTAAACCTGTAAACTCTGAAACTTTAGACTGATGAACCCAACCCATTCATTTTCCATACACTGAGAAAAAGAAGCAGTAATTTTTACAACTGTAAGTACGAAAAAGTACAAGAAATTATAGTAATCTGTGCACAGACTGCCATTATGAGAATTTTTACTACTATTATGCTGATATTCACTATTTTGATATCGAATATTACAAGTCGCTGTAGAAAAAATTACTATATTTCTCATAGTAAAAATTATTTTTATTAAAATTTACTATATAAAATGGTAAAAATTATTTGAGTTTAAGATTATGAATACGTTCAATTTATATATTAGATCCAAAGTTTTACGCGTAAGAGTTCTGTTTAGGCGAGTGGTTAGCGCTCCTGACTGCGGTCCCGTAGGTCCGGGTTCGAATCCAGCCCAAGTCGAAAATTTTTAATTTGCATATTTCAATTTAATTCAATGAATAATCAATAAATAATGATAATACTCATAAAACAATAATGTTCTACAAAGTTAAAAACAGATAAACAAAAGATAAATCAATTTTTAAATTATTTGAACCAAAATAAAAATTACTATATTGGATTGTAAAAGTTAGTGTTTGGGAAGTTTGTGCATGATTTACTATAATTTCTTGTAACTTTTCGTACTGAAGGTTTGAAAAAGTAATGCCTATTTCTCTCAGTGTATCCATAATTGCAAATCCATAATCTGTTAAACCTATTAATCAATAAACTCATAAACCTTTGAGCAAACCAATAATTATAATCCTAAATCCCTAAATCTATAATTTCATAAACTCTGAAACACATTAATTCCTAAACCCTTAAATCTATAAACTCTTGCGTAGATGTGCGTAGATGAGACTAAGTGCCGATAATAAGAATCCGAACCTAATAAAATGCTTACGTGCGTCTGACATGAAGGCATGAAAGCCATTTTCCAGAGCCCAGCTGGATAACGGAATCGCTCCGGTGCCCGTCGACGTTGTGAGGAGGTGCCCTAGATGCTGCAAACGCACGTATAAAGGATATATGGAACTAAGTGGAAGGAATTTCTGAAAAATATCAAATTATAATAATTAGTTACACATACATGGACAATATTAGTAGTTATACTGAATCTTATGTATGTAAACATGCATAACATTTATTTTTAATTTATAGTTACCAATTTCGCTCCACCTAGTTTGTGGAGAAACATATTCCAAAAGTTTCTCTAAAATTCCAGCCAGATTAGTCGACTGATTGGCGAGAAAACCTGCAGCAGGTAAACTAAAATCATAAAAATATAAAAGTTAAGAAGAAGGCATTTGAAGTTATGATGTAAATCATATCAATAAACTCAACGATACTTACAGAAACTATTTAGTATACGTTAATTTGGTTTTGGTATTCAAATGTATATACAATAAAGTATATTTGATGGTACACGCACGTCATCTTGTTTGATAATATTATTTAGAGGCTGGAAATAATATATAAATTATTTTTCAGCGCACCACGCGTAAAATGCGTACTGCAGCGCCTTATAGCGGGGGCTAAAGTATGACATGTAACCCCTAGGTAGAATAAGAAAACAAATGCACAACTATACTCATGTAACCTCACTGCGAAATAGCTTGTATCAGTCGAAATGTCTTTTTCTTTAAATAATTCTTTTGCAATATTAAGTGCTATATTTAGTCGATGCATACCTGTATGGATGCCGTTATGTGGAAGGTAAATTGAAATAAAAAGTCATATGTATGAAGTAAAAGGAATGTATTCTCGTTAATGCTCGGAGTTGAACTGCTCTCTCGAGTAGCTGGGAAGGAACTTTCGTCGATTCACGGCCCCGAAGTATTGTAGGTCCAGATTCGGGCCGGTTACGGGTTTTCGTAGAAGTGATACCGATAGCCCTCGGTATCGCAGAGTGGTGATCCGATCGGCGACGCACGTCTAGCTGGTGGCAACAGTGACGTCACGGTTAACTTTGCTTTCAAAAATCTAACTAGAATCGAAAGTTTATTAGCTTTGTTAGTTATTTGTGTAAAGATAGTCAAGAAGTTTAAAATCGAAATAAAATTTCATTTTCTTATTATGATATTTTTATCTGTACAAAGAACTTAGCACGGGCTTTGCGCGCAATTTGAGTTAAGTTTAGTATATATCAGTGATGAACTATGATATAGTAACCATAATCATGTTTACTTAGCAACCAATCAGAATCATGTATAAATGCTTCACACCAAAGGCCACCACTTGTTTTAAAAAGGATAAAAAATATATAAATTAAAATCTTCTAATTTTCTGCAAAGTAACGCTTTTATTTTATAAGTTATAAAGAATTATGCATTGCGTTTACTACAGCATAGCTTATATGACTGCGTAATTTGGAATTTAGCGTGTCCGCTTCTTATGGTGTATTCGGCGTGCTCTGGCCAGCATCCCTTGCTTCGCTCGGGCCGTAAATGCCGCTGCACCGAAACCCATACAGTGCACTTCAGATAAACACTGAAGTTAGCATCAAGTGCTCTTTTGACTCTCAACTGCGGGCTTCGTTTTCATTCAAATGAAAATTTTAGATTTTATATATTTTTTGCTTTTTAGTGAACGCACTTTCCGCCTGATGTGTAGTGAAAAAGAGTATATGCACTATGGGAGTCATGAGGGCAAGCATATTCATTGTGTGAAGTTGCCGCCCGAGCTAAGCGAGTACATTGTCCACTTTACTCCCTAGGTGCATAATCTACTATTTACCAATTCATGTAAAGTTTGTGATGGGAATCCCGTCGATGGCTGCTCGCCTGAACACCACCCAGTCAAGATGATAAAATCTTACACTCGGTGGTGTTTACAGAGAGCAGACAGCGTATAGAGACGGAAAAGGGCAGCGCGGCACCGAGAGCAGCCTGCCGCCGAGCAGCAGCAGCACGAGGCGAGAGCGAGAGAGTAGGGAAACGCGGCGCGTAGCAGCTGAGGCGAGAGCAAGAGAGAGGGAAGGCAACGTGTAGCACTGAATGATAGTGGAGGCAACGTGTAGCACTGAATGATATTGGGAAAAGGTGGAGGGCTACGGCTCGATTCACAGCGTGCGTGCGAGCGGCAAACAATAATGTAAGCGTGCCGAAATGCGAAACCAAGTAAAAATATGTAAATACAGTATGTAGAGCCAGACAAGCGTGTAAGCGTGTTTTGAATGTCGCGTGCATTTAAAAGAATTGTAAAAGAGGACGCGAGAGTATGACTGTGCTATATGGTACGAAAGCGTGTAAATTTGTGATAGGCGAAAGAGAGCGATCTGACGGAAATGCGTGAGTGCGAGTGAGAGAGCGAAAGACGCCGCGAACCGCCGTAGTTACCGAGCGCCGTGAGAAAGTCAGTATCGAGTACCGCTTGGATCTAAGCAGTATCAAAGTAACCGAATATCCACAGGACGACTAGCCAAGCGAGAGCGAATTATCAAGGTGACTACGAAAGAGAACGAGAGCAACCCGAGTACCCCCCCCCCCCCTGTGTACATTTCCGAGCCGAGTGAGAGTTTCTTTCGCGTGTGCTTCCACAGGGAACGAGACCTCATCAGTATGCGAGGACGTGGAGTACCCGAGTTAGAGACAGGTAGGAGTGTTTCCTTGCGATACCTCCCCGTCGCGAGTTCTAACCTTAGAGTCAGCCCACGTAGCGACAGTGAGCTCGCCCGAGGACGAACACGCGTCCGCGAGTACAACACATAATTATTTGATTTCGAAATAAATTACGAAGCGTTGATTTTTACATAAGTAGCGTTCAATCATTTTGCGTATTTCCTTCCCTGCACCCCTCGCCCATGACCCAGAGCGCAAGGAGTTCTCCAGCCGGCAGCATAAGAGTAACCAGATCGCAAGTTCGGGCGTCCACTTATTTAATAAAATACGAGCTCGCGGTTAACCTGAATAGGTGTCATCACGTGGTGCTACGCCTCCCCAAGGACGGAAAAAGTACCACGTCACAAGTTATATTCTTAGAGCATATACTTGACTGGAGGCAGCTTGCCCGTTACCGAAAGTATAGATGAGGTTGTAGAAAGAGACAGATACCTATAGTTGGGTATAAGCTATCTCTCTCTAACAGTACGCGATTGACTGCATGCATCTCCTCACCGAACTCTATTCTGTACTCTAAGGTTAGTATAATGATAGTACTAACAGCGTATACCGAAATAGTTATACTCAAACTATTTATTTTAAAAATGTATACCTTTAAATAAGTAAAACTCAAACTAATCTAAATTACTAAAAACCCAGGGGAATAATGATCATATGCAACTTTGTTGGTATTACAAACGAGATTGTCGATGGCTACAGGGTTTGAAGAGTTGCGCTAATAGTATTTTGTTGCAAGTTCGAATTCTGCATGAGGAACTTTTTTTTCATTCGTTATTAACTTTTTTAAAGTGTTACCAAAGTTATAACGATTATTGAAAATTATTACAGTAAAATGTTGTTAAAATTAAATTTAAAAAAATATATACAAAATCATTACTCATCATTAGTGTATTTTTTTCACTATCACAACTAATATATTTTATTACATTTATACAGAAATAAACATTGAAATATTAAAAATAGCAATATTTAAATATTAAAAATAAATAATTGAAAGTATTATAATAAGATAATTGTTGAGGCTTTTATTGTGTGTTGCGGAAGTAAATAAGTAATCTATGATTATACTTTACTTTAAACTTTATTTAATACAAAATAAATCAAGCTTATAGAAAAATCTTAATAATTATGCTGGAGCTCCCTCCTATTTCCTGTCCAAGGGACAACAGTCCACCAGTCAAGACTGTCCGCGGCTCGAGAGACGATAGACACGGAGTGGGGGGAGAGCGAGCTCGGTGCTCAGCCTGAAGCTGCTCGCTTCAACTCAACAATAACAAAATAATTAAGGATTTGAAATTCGTTCTTAAATAAAATTAAATTAGTCAAAATCCTTCTAACTTTTTTAGGTGATTGTCTTTTTTGTTCTCCTCAGAAAAGTAATCATTTGTACTTCAAATTTCCAAAGCGTTGTTGATATGACTATCTTTCAGTTTTGTTCCTGAGCTTCATTGAAATCTTGACTATTCACATTTTCTGAGCGTTTAATATCAGTATGAATTAATAATTTTTTCAATATATTTATAAACTGTTAACAAGTTGGATTATTGCTGTACCCTCCTTTACTTCTCACTACGCTAAAAAAGGTTTCAAGATGATCCTGACTCAATTTATGTGTCAATAAATAACCATTCTCGCATTTATAATAATCATTATAAATCTTTACAACATTTTGCAGCGATATAATAAATCCAACAAAACTGGTTTTTTTTCAAGCTTGAATTAGTGGAACCCCTTCAATTGTTGTCAATCCCTTAATGTAATTAATTATATATTGAACTCTACTTGAAATATAGTCAATGTTGCTACCAGATATGTCGATTTTTAATGGGTTCTTACTGTATAATTCCCTAGAATTCAGCTAAGCTCACATTCATCTTATTTTGTCCCCAATTAATATGTGTTCTTCTGATTTTCGTTCCAGCATGTAACCCATTTATTTCTTGAAACTCTACCAAAGCTTCGAGGTAAGACCAAGAAATTATATTTCCATCTAAATCTAATATATCATTTACCGCAATACAATTTCTCACCAACTTTAGAACGTGACAACCATCTAGAATAATATAAACATTTTCATTAGTGATTGTATGCAAAAAAAAATAGTTCGATGACTTTTCAATAATAAACATTTGCGCTCCTAATGTGGTGCATATTGATACATTTAATTGTAATCCATCAAATGTTATGGATGCTACTGTTATACCAGTTGTGTGAAGGGCTTTTAAGTTGTCAAGAATGATCTCGCCCTCCTTATTTCCAGTCAATAATGTGAAACTAAAATTTTCCACTTGCCATTTTCACAAACTACCATAAGTACAAGGGCATTTTCGGCTGCAGGTACATCAATTTCATCGACACCTTTTCCACATTCTATATAGCCATAATCTCTGCCGTTCACGTTTTCAATAAATTTTTTAATTTTCATTTCGTCCATTATTATATTGCATAGTACAGTTTTTTTCCATTTTGTTGCTTTTTTTGATCAACTTTTCTTTTAATAGCCTCTAAAGATGATTCATTTATACCGGATGACGTAATTCTATATTTCTGAACCATTTTCCTGTAGAAAGTGGATGAGGTAAGCATTTCAAAAAACTATTTCGTACGTAATTGTATGCCTTAGGAGAATAGAAGTGAAGGGTACAAGCAAATATTCTCAATGATAGTGGAAAAGGTGTATTTTGGTTTGGTCTTGTGTGTAGAATTCTTTGGAAAAGTTGAGCGGCTGGAGCGGGAACGGTTTCCTAGAATAGTTGAAAATTATTATTGTTTTCTGTTTGGTAAATAAATTTTATTATACTGATACTTGTTCAATATAAAATATAATAAATCAGCGATTTCGCATGGTTATTGAAAAGGTGTATGCAAATATTAGCGTTTGCTTATACAGAGTAAATAATAAAAAAGATGGCTACAGTTCTTCGTAAATCACTGACAATCAATATTCATTCGTAATCATTCAGACACAGTCCAAAATTAAAACATTTCTTTCGTTTTGCAAAAAATGGCACATATCAATAAAATACATGACAAAAGAAACCAAATAAATATTTAATATTACAAGCCTTTTTTTAACTAAATCCGAAAAATATTATAAAACACTTTTAAAAACTAAAGTCTTTTGAATGTGCTATCATATCAATACAATTGTTATATTTCAATTACATAATGATATATCAATGCAATAATACGCATTATACATAAAGAAAAATATTACAAAAATATTTTATTTCATTGTTACTCACTTGTATATAAATGACAATTCCATCCAAATTTAAGTCATTAAACAAAAATGAAATACAGCTTATGAACAATTTTAGTATAAAAATAAAAATACAAAAATACAGAAATTATTCTTAATGATGTCACCTACACTTTTGTATCACAATTGTAAAAATTTGTGATCAATACATACTTCATTTCAATTTATTCGTTTATAAACAACTTACCTAAAGAATTTTAGAAACTTTCTCAGTTAAATACTTCTTATTCTTTACGTAACATGTCAAAGATTTAACATCTGTAACTCTCTTTTTGTAACGATACAGCTTCATACTGTTAGACTTCATTTTTCTTCTAAGAGCAATAATTTTATTTCGTCCATTTCATAATAACCTTTTTAGCATTGGCAAATTTTCTACTGTGAACTGTATTGAATTAACATCAATGTTTGCAAGAGATTTTTTAAAAATGCTCTGAGACTTTGATGAAGTAAGTTGATTGACACTAAAACTATACATACATTTTAATAAAAAAGGAACAGGAGAATTTTTTATGTTACATTGTTAATCTGTAAGTAATTCTGTACGTACCTATCCTGATTTCTTTTTTCTATATTGTGATCACTGGGAGAATTCAGTATCTCTTCATCCGATGCATAGAATTCTGCATTACTTGTCAATAGCAAACTCGTTGAATTAGAACTATAAAAATGTATGTATATGTAAATTGTAAATATATAATAGAACTATAAATAATACAAAGCTCAACATATTTTTAAATAGACTTACCCAATCAATTCTGGATGTGAAATTACATTTGTTTCTTCAAGTGCTGATTTATTAAATTCATCATTCTTTAAATTTTTACAATCCCAAAATATTGTTGGGCAAGATCCTCTTTTTAATTTGAATGTGATGTTTGAAGAAGGCCCGAGAGATAATCTTGGTTCAAAACAATCTTCTTCAAAATGTGGACTGCATATATAAGAATATTGTTTGAATTCAATATTAGAATATTTTCTTATATTGTCTGACCACTTCTTTCGCAAATCTTCATTTGCAGGTATTGTATAAAAACATATTTAGTCAATTAAATTATAACTAATTTTGAATTGTATGCATATGTTAATCAACTTACACTTACGTGTAGAAACTCAAATAAAGACCATCTGGATCATCTCCTTGAACCTTGCAATTAGGTAGACAACACTTTTTTGGCATTTTTTATTGAAATATATTAAATATAGCAAGCAAAAAGTGTGAAAAGAAACAAATTACACAGCTGCTTATTATAGGTTACATTTTCTGTTGTGATCACAGAATACTTGTACAAGAGGGGATAGGAAGATAGCCAATCGCGTGCTGTTAGAGAGAGATAGGTTGTACCCAATTGTACCTGTTTCTTTCTACAACCTCATTTACACTTTCGGTAACGGGCAAGCTGCCTCCAGTCTAGTATATGCTCTAAGGTTATATTAATGATTGCAGTTATTTGTACTACTTACCATTGTAAAATAGATTACAAGTTGTATACGCATAAAAGTCCATCTATATGTTACAGGGTTTCTATATTGATTCTTAAATTCCTGGATTTTTTTCGGGTAGTTTTAATAAGGAAAATTTCCGGATATTTTTAATAAGTTGTCAAAACGCACTCAAGTTCACGAAAAATATTAAAGCGCTTTTTAGTAAAATGGTAATGAATTCAGGAGTACAAAACAAATTTCTACAAAAAAGTATTTATTTTCATTCTTTTATTTTATAGCACAAGGTGGAATAAATCCGCATTTATGCCACGGCTATCGGTGGAATAAGTAGTCCATTCTGGCACCGTGCAAATCACACTCGCTACGCTCGAGCGCTAACTTCACGGTGCCAAAATGGACTGCTGATTTCCCGGATAGCCGTGGCAGTGGATTTATTCTAATAAGTGCTGTAAAATATCGTACAATATACGTGTAATAAGTCGTGAAACGCCCCCGCCTCCGCGCAACGGAGAGAGAAAAGAGGCGAGAAAAAAAAATTTGACAGAGAAATTATTTAAATTTTAGTTGGTCCGGAATACCGGGCGAATAAGCCGAAGTGTGTCGCAAGTAAATTAAAATTGAATTATTTTTAATAGTCACTTCTATATATAATGACGTAGTGCATTATATATATTCAGCAACGATAATGAAGATGAGTCGTAACACAATGCACGTTGCTTCTCTACTCATGAGACGACGCAATGCATTTCTGAATAGATGAAGACTTTAATTTTGGACGGCTACTTGATACTCACGTACCGAAGATTGTTCTTTAGCAGGACGTAATGTCTGGTAAGAACAATCGAGCTGAGAAACTGAATTTATTTTTTGATTTTAAAACCCTTTCCACTCGAGATCACACACTGGATCTCGAGGTATTCAGGAAGCAAAAATGCGTGAGCGCTTAACATAGACGCAATGCTATGTGTTTGCGTCTCACTTGTTTATCTGAAAATCTAGAATTTATTTTTTGTTTTTTTTTTTTGAGGAATCGCTTTTTCCCTTCTAGACCACGTAATGAGTCTAGAACTAGTCCAGCGTATACGAGGAGATGTACGAGCGCTCAGTCTGACATAATGCAGAGCATTTGCATCTCGCCTAGGAAATAATTCGTTAGAAAAATTTAGAATTTTTGAATTAACTTCATTTATTTTATATATATATATATATATATATATATATATATATATATATTTATATTTATAACATGACCATTAGGCAGAAGACTTCGCTGTTATTGCGCGTTTAATTGGATTCCCTTTTGGAGACTCAATGCTCCGCATTCATGGCTTTCCGGAGCGCCAGCGCTTCCCTGTATGCTTCCGTTAGCTAGGAGACTTACTGCTCCTTCTAGCTCCAGCTTCAGTGGAAAAATGAAACCTGTTCTCGGAATGACGCGCTCTTTTATACAGGTGAGCGGAACTGCTCCGATGCTGAAGCCGCGAGTTGCCCCCTCCACTCGTCTGAGTGCCAGTATCGCTATAGATATACTGTTATATGCGGGAACTTAATTTACATGTTTACATGTTTTGCCGCTATTCACAATCAATTTTTGCCAAAATAAAAACATACGAATGTTTATCGATGCTTAACAAATAATGGATAATGGTTTGTTGCTAATGACAAGTTCCGGGAAACAAAATAACTCGCATACAAATATGCTGGTCGCGAGACTTTAACGTTTTTGTTGCTATTTTTACAATGTTAATTAATGATTCATCCGAAAAGCTATACATAAGTCGAAAGCTGATGAATAAACGATCATATACGTTACAAATTCATATGACAAAAGTGCCTCAGAAAATAATATTCGGCATGTGAAATGTCTATTTCGTACATATTTGAGAAGTTTGTCGAAAACGTGAAATATATCATCTCCATTCCGGGGGCAAGCTTAGCCGTGGCTGTCGACTCGATTTTTGTTGAAATGACACTTTTAATCTAAAATATCTATGTTACAAGTTGGAGCTTTTACTCATATGTCTAATACAGACGCGCATCATGCCAACTTGTAACGTGAATATAAAATATAAATAATTTAATAAATTATGAAATAATGTTATACACATGACTATATGCATGTTAACTCCCTACACATAGCTTTATTTAATAAAATGAGATTTTAAATTTGGACATAGGGTCCGTGTACGTTGCAGTCGTTCTTCATGGCACGACTCTAATCTCACTCGCTACGCTCGTGCGCTTCTACACGTCGTGCCATAAAGTATGACTTCTTCCACTAGTATCGTAATATACTATTATAACACGTGAACAATAAGATAGCATTATAAAATTCATATAATATTTATCAATTAATATATTTTTTACAATTTATTGATTTTTCAATGAAGTCAGATCATTTTCTATTTCCTGTACTTTCTTCGCTTTGTCTTCGATTAATTTTTTCTTCTTTCATTTTAATCCATTGATTATTTTTCTTTTTTTATCATACCATTGCCTAGAATTACTGGCAACGTGAATCATTCTCTTATTAACAATTACATTTGATATTTCTCTTTTATCGTGTACTCCATGCCAAACATGTCTTAAAGCAATTAGAGATTTTTCTAATTGATTCACAAGTAGATATTTTTTATTTATGAAAAATGCTCTTTCGATGTTTGTATTTTCATAACATTATAAAAATCTTTTGTAACAATTCACTCAAATTCTTAGAACCATCATTCTTGTTAATTGTTTGCATCCAAAAATCATCTAAACGGACATTATTCTGATCTAAGCCAGATGTCTCTTCTTAGATTGCTTATAGTTCGTTTAAAACATCTTTTTATTTCATCAAACTTAGCCCCACTCAACCGATAGCAATCAACGAAAATGTGTAATGTTGTTTTTAACCTAGTTAAACTTAAGTTTTTTGCGCTTATTATTAACGATGGATAACAGAAAGTGACATTCTTGACAAGAGAATATTTCAGCGGTGATTTTTCTAATATTTTTCCGATGATAGTTTTTAAAATTAAACGACATTCTTTTTGTTTAGCATGGTCATGTTGAGTTAAAACTTTGCATTTACTAAGAGCAGATTTAGTCAGATGGCCGAGATGCATTTTTCCTAATTTTATAGGTTTTTCTATTTATTGAGCCTTAAATATACCTGATTTAACAAATCTTTGTAATAAATTACAGACTACACTTGTATGTTCAGAATAAAGAAATGGTATCAAAGGTATATCTCCTTGAACTTTTCTTAAAAAGGGCTTTACGTCATTAGCAATTTTTGTAAAAAGATAATGTTACTCCAAGCAATTTATCGCGCAGGTGTTTGATAATTTTTATAACTTTCTCTGCTTCATTTGAATATTTTTGTAAATTGTTAATATCTTTTATAACATTTGTGACGTAGTAGCCAGTGGCTGGACTTTGAAGAAGTCCAATTCCTCGTATCCGAACTGCGTTACTATTATTTATTGAACAAGAGATCTCAAAGGGAATTCCGCAAGAATTTATTCACACTTCGGATCGCGGTGTGACGCGTAGAAATGTTTCGCGAATAATTGAACATGTAAAATAAACTCAACTCACTCTTTATTTGGCATTATCAAATACACACATATGTATCTAATGTTCTATTCGCGATTCTCCCTCTCATACGCACACGCCAGCTAGCACTCGATCTCGGCTTCGCTCACTCACACACGCCCGCACGCTCGTTATGCGGCCGTGTTCTCAGTACGGCCCGGCTGGACTTCTCCTCGCACTTGCTCTATCTCCCGCACCAGCTCGAGCGCACTCGGCTCTCCGCGTTGCCGCTGCGGCGCTCACGCTATAGATATACGCACGCTATGCTCGACGTCGAAGTCGCTCGCCGCTTCGACGAAACACAATAACCCGCGCGAATCTATACACAATTTCGCGTTCACCGATATCTCGCTCGGCTTCCTGACACTCACTCGCAATCGTACATTTACACAATTACACACACGATCAGAAAACACGCGCTCGGCGTCTCGATCGCGGACAAAGACTGGCAATTACACTTACAATCTTTATTCCTCTCTCTCGGCCTCGGCTTCTCGTGACATCTTCTTCCTCAGCACTCTCGTCTTCTACCTCGGCTTCTCTTGACCTTCCGATTTCCGATGGCTCGTCGGCGTCTAACTCTCGCTGTCGTATGATCTTCTCGCAGCTAGACTGGATCTCGGCGCTGTAAAGTCTTCCCGGCACTCTCACAGTGCACAGATTCTCGATACGCGATCGCGAAATCCGGTAGCAGCTCTCATAAAGACTCGATTTACGTCAGCTCGATAGACACGTCCGATCTATCCAGCTCCAAACGGAAAAGTAGCTAAAATGGTCAATACGACTGATCATCTCTAGCTCCCAACGGAAAGTGACGCCGCGCAGCGTTCGCGTCGCGGCGGACCAATCACGGCGCGTCTCTTCAGTGCTCGCTCGATCACTATGCTGTCGGGGCCTTGTGGCTATCATATTCCGTCAGCCCCCCCCCCCCTAGTTTCTCAATCTCGACGCGAACCAATCACACATCACATTCACTGCCTCCCTCGCATTCACATACTTGCACGCATTTACATTATTCGCGAGCTTTCCTGTTGCAGCAGGAATTACAATTCTCAGAAGTATTTTTCGTGAACTGTAAATTCTTCGGCAGGAACGGCTTCGTTGAATTCTCGAATCTTCTCTCGTATGCTCGGCTTCTACAGGCCAAGCTCGGCCCGACGCCTCGCTGACACCTCCGGCTCGTTCGCGTACACATAATTAAAATTTTTGATTAGTCCCGGGTAACATAGAAAATATCTATGTTGCCAATGGACTCGGGGTTCGATAAAAGACGACTCGTCTCACATTTTCTGATACTTCTGCATTTCTACCCATCTTGTAGAACAAGACTTCTGTGATACAGAAAACTGTAATCTTAATCGAGACACCTTTTTATGTAGGCTATTTATTAAATACATAAAAAATAGCTTTCATAAACTCATATAACTTCCATTTACTAATTTTAAAGCCATACTTGAAAGCGTTATGAGCAGTGTGTCTACCACCAAGCCTATATCAATAAGTTAAATGTACCCGCATCTCCCTCAGATTGAATATCTCTTTTGAAATCTTCTAACAATCTAAAATTTACATTTGGTCCATCAATTGAGATTTGAATTAACTGTAAAATAGTAAGTTTAATTAACGGATTTTTAAAATTTAAATAGTATATCAGTTGCTCGTATATGCGTAGGAAAGCTGATCCTAAGTATTTAGTTTCTACTCATACTGTCAAAGTCTTGTATGGATATTAGATTGATCGATTCAACACATTTATCATTAACGTTTAGTGACAATTGATGATACACAGTTGTTAGAATTCATATTATTTCAGCTCGAGTGACTTCATGCTTAGGTAAATAAGATATAATATTCGGTGTACCTTGCGATTTCGATTGAGATTGTTTACATTCATCAATTGTATTTATTGTGTTTTATTCTGCCTCGACTATACTACATTATTAGTATGAGTTTCTGAACGAAAATAATAATTAATTTCTTGCTGTTTACTACATATCATATGACAACAATTTATCTGGCACTCAGATTCAAAAAATTTTTTTCGTGTGGTGGTGTTATCAATATGGTATAGATAATTCATTTTATTTTAATTTTAAATCATTATCATATTTAAAGCTTTATTTATCGTAATAATTACGATATAAGTTAAAATAACTTACCTTTGAAGCGTATATGAAATTTTTTTAATTTTTGAAAATTTTTTAAATTGCAAAATGTTGTTAAATTTCAAAGATTTTGTAAAAACTTATTTTATGTTATATAGCATCGATATAATGATATTAACAGCACATTTTATTATCATTTAAACATTAGTAAACATCATTCTCATTAAAAAAACCCTAAATGTATTTTAGATAAGTGTGTGTACACTATCTAATTTGATTTTATCCCTCGGTAGTTGGTTTGATTGTATTCTTTGTTGACTTTATCGATCTCTCCGAGGCCGTGGTTCGGAAAGGGTTTAAGAAATCAAAATCCCTTTCTTGAACGTTTCGGTGATCATTGTCGCCCTCATCAGGAAAATACTGGAGCAAATATGATTTGGGTACATCTCGATAATCCTTTTCCGCGGCTAGTTAATAGCGGGGGAAGAGAGAGGCCGAGTGACACAGCTATTATTTATGCGGCTTAGTCAGCTACTGTCTCGGAAGAGCCGAATACAATGCCGCACAAATAATAGCTGTGTCACCCGGCCTCTCTCTTCCCCCGCCGTTAACTAGCCGGGGGAAAGGATTATCGAGATGTACCCAAATCATATTTTGCTCCAGTATTTTCCTGATGAGGGCGACAATGATCACCGAAACGTTCAAGAAAGGGATTTTGATTTCTTAAACCCTTTCCGAACCACGGCCTCGGAGAGATCGATAAAGCCAACAAAGAATATAATTTAAAAAAATCCTAATTTTCCTTCTTAACTTTATGCGAAAAAGTACAAAAAATTTTGCGATGTAAGCTTGAAAAAGTCTTTAAATGGTAAATAATATAATAACTATCAATATTTGTTTTCTTGTTTTAAGTAGATATCGTTTACATAGAGCAACAGTATATTTTGATTCAAAACATGACGTTAGTTATCACATTATTATAAAAGCGATTCACTTACACACTGCAACTTTACAGTTAAGTAAACCTCTATATTATTTTAAAACTACGATATGTTAATACAATTTGGATAAGTAGCAAATTAGTAAAAAATACTATTAGTAATAAAGTGGTCAGCATTTAGCAAGCATAAATTAATGGTAATATTCTGTGCTCAATTGAAAGGTATCATGCGATAGAGTTGCATGATATTCTAGCATGACGTAATCGTATGATAAATGTGCTCATAATATCATGTAGTACTATCATGTAATATGTCCAAATTGATCATGTAATATATCAGGATTCGATCACATTATAAAAAATCGGAATTTTGAAATTAATTAAAATCCATTATTAGATTGATCTGTTGCTATTTCAAGAGGTACCATGCGGAGTTACCATGAATAATGGATTTTAATTAATTTGAAAATTCCGATCTTTTATGATGTGATCTAACCCTGCTATATTACATGATCAATTTTGACATACCACATGATATTATCACATGATCCTATGAGCACATCTGTCGTACGATAACATGATGCAAGAATATCATGCTATTCTATCACTTGATACCTTTCAACAGGATGGTATCAGTTAAACAATTATTATTTTTAACATTTTGATTGCTAATTTTTACCTTGTTTTTTTACTTTATGCCTCTACAATCTAAAAATTGCAACATGGTATGGTTTTCAAGATCTCGTAGCATAAAATACGTTTCAATACTGATATGAAAAAAGTTTTTAGAAAAGTGCGGACACGGCTCAGTACTGGCGTTGGAGTCGTAACCGAGAGATTTTCAGTTTACGTCCGACTTTCGGATTTTCTGTCATTGGGATATTTGTATTTTAAATACACCTGTGTCGTGAAGAATGTCACATGAGCTAAATAACCGCCTTGACTATCCGTATTGAAATATGCTATTTTCAGGTTACAAATGTACAGAGTTTTATTTAAAACAGTTCCTTGTCTTACAATATAATTTATAATTTTCATTACTATAAATAGTTAAATAAGATGAAAAAGCAATATATTTATTAAAATATAACCAAAGATTTTTTTAAATTTTCTAGAAATAATCTTATCTAAATAGACAGACTTTATAATTTTTACAAATTTTCGTAACTTGTTGTATGAATTTTTAATATTATATACTTTGTAGGTTCATCGATTTAATGAATATATCATATTCGTTATCATTTCTTCTTCTTACTGGTTGTACTATAATCTTTATTAGTATAGGTACTGTTGTGGTGAGTAATTTACAAATTATTTTGTTTGCTTTTGAACAATATATATTTGTTAAGTTATTGAATCTTTCAGGTTATGGTGCATGTGGGTGCAATACTAGATTTAATAAGATTAACATTATTCGTATTTGGTGCTTTAGTACACTTTTTATTTATTAGTTGGCCTGGACAACTTATTATTGATCACAGCCATGATCTATTTGTAGCTGTGTAAGTTGCATAGTAAGCCATTCACGTGTTAAAATTTAAAAAGTTAAAAAATATAACTATTATATTGTTTTAGATATGCAAATGAATGGTATAATATTTCAGAAAGAGCTAAAACATTATTAAAAATCGTTATGTTAAGATGTAAAAAACCTTGCATTCTTACTGCTGGGGGATTGTATGTAATGAGTTTAGAAAATTTTGGAAAAGTAAATATTGTTTACATATATTGTTAATATTACATATACAAAAGATCACTTTAATTTTATATTTTTTCAGATTATAAAATCTGCTTTATCATACATTGCCGTTGTGGCATCATTTCGTTAAAATAAGTGTAAAAACAGTTAAGTAATATATTAAGAGGATTTCACATACCTTTTTTCTGCCTTTTTAATACGTTTTTTAAATACTTTTTTTAGACATTAATCTACCATATGTATAGATATTTCCATATGACATTAGTTTTAATAAAATATTCACATCAAGCCTAGATTAATGTTTTCCAACATTATTATCTTATTTCCCTCACAAATAATTCAACACTTTTCGCAAAGTCGCACGTACGAATTAGTTTTTCCATTATTCATTCTTGGAAAGAAATTAATGTAGAGAAAATCGAATATATTTTATTTTTATTAATAAAAATTAACTTTAATAATGGTACTTCCATTATTCACCGCAATTTCTTTTTATTAATAATAATAGTTGCTGTTTTGTTAATTATGCAAATTATTTCTTAGAAAACTTGTTAAGCAGCTCAAACCTCAATTTTATGACTTTAAAAGACTATACACATTGGAATAAGTGAAGTGCATTAATGAAGTGGAATGGAATTAGATTAGCTAATTTGAAAATTTTAATTTTATATTGGGAGAATTTGAGAAAAAAGAGAATTTCTGCATAGAAAAATGTTATTTGATGCACATGAAAAACATAACTCTAACGAGCTTCGAACTCTGAACAAATTTACTTTTTTGTACTTGTATTGAATGTCACGTACGAGCAAAAGCTCAGGTGACCAGCCGGCCCGATAGCCGGAGCTGCCGCTGCACCAGACGCAGCGTCAGCAGAGAGCAGGCCGGCCGAGAGCTTCCCACGGCCAAGAAGTGCAAGCTTGCACCTTGGCCGCGTGACTGCGAGTCTACGAGCCGCAGCTCGGAGACGACGCAGGCAGACCACCGGCGACCGCGAACAAGGGCAGAGCTTCTCTCTCTTAAGCTCAATAAACGATATACGCATATAACGTACACACCTGTCTCGTGTCCTTCGCGCACTCCTACCTACGCGTCTGTTACATGAAATATATTATTATGCTGCAATTCATTATTTTACACGTTTTAGACTTTCTGGTTACAGTAAGCGTCTCAAAAAGTCTTAGAAATACTCATTTGCACACTCTGGCTACAATATATGGAACTACAATGACCAAAAATATAAGGTAATTTTATTGTACATGGGTTATTTTTATACAAGAATGGTGGTTTTCGTTAATTAAATCTGTTTAAAAAAAAATCGTTAAGGGAACAACCGACAAGATTAAGATAGGGAAATATGACGGATTGACGCTACTAAACGGATTTTGCTACTAAATATTATATTGTGAAGAGCGATTAAGAAATAGACGAATTTCCTTTTACATACTTTCCTTGTCGAAAATTCAATATTTTTATTGAATGCTACAATGATACACTTTTTTTTAACTAAATGCACGTTATTGCGAAAAATCTTTCTAACAATAATAACTCTTATAAAGAAATTCTAATTTGGGTTAGATAAGTTGAATTATTGGCCCTGTTAGTTAATAACGGTTTAGGTACCGATCCTAACAAAAAATATGGAGAGTTTAATTAGAGAAAATGTTAGATAATATCATTTGTTTCATTATCTTCAGTAAATGAGCTTATTCCAAATTTTACTTGTGGAGTTTGTGAATCAATGAATTATTATTAAGTAGTAGCTATCGTACTTTCTTGTTTGCCTTTCAGTTGTGAAAAAAATGGTACTTGTAAATTCAAGTTAATTTTTTACATTAAAAAAATTATATTAAAATAAAACCATATATATATATATATATATATATATATATATATGGGTGGTTCTCTGACAAATCGAGCGGTCGATTTTTTGACCCTATCGAAAAAAATTTTTAAAATGTTCCTAAGAGACACATGAGTATCCCTGAATTTTTTCAGATTTTTTGCATTAAGTATCTTCGAGTTACAGAGGGTCAAAGTTGATGAAATCACGTTTTTTTGCTTTTTCTGGCTACTTTCATTAATTTGTAGATCCTCAGGGAAGCATTTTTCACTATAGAGATATATAACATTTTTTTCTGCAAATCTTCTAAACTATTCAAAAAAAATATTTTTGATGTCGTATATATATGTTTTAAGAAAGTTATAAGTCATTTAAGTCTTAAAATCAAGTTTTAGGAAAGTTCGATGATCCGGATCATAACCAAAAAATTCATGAAGATACCTTATTTCAATTCAAAAAAGTCTGCGAAAGACCCAGAATGTCAGAGGCCTTGGTTTCTCTGTAAAAAATCATTATATCCATTCATATATGACAAAAATTTAGTTTTATTGCTATATCGAAGCATTTCACTAACCTTATCATTTTTTTAATGACTGAAATTATTATAAAAAAATTTACGTAATTGATAAAATTGGTTAAATTCTTTTTCATCAACTTTGACCCTCTGTAACTCGAAGATACTTGATGCAAAAAATCTGAAAAAATTCAGGGATACTCATGTGTCTCTTAGGAACATTTTAAAAATTTTTTTCGATAGGGTCAAAAAATCGACCGCTCGATTTGTCAGAGAACCACCCATATATATATATATATATATATATACAAACTTTGTTTGTAATAAATGGTAAAATATTGAAGCAATATGTGGTCAACCAAAACTATACACTGTAACGTGACAAAATGTCGCCACGTCACATCGGGTTTCGAGCTGCCGGGTTAGAGTGTCTCAAGGCCGTATGAATGAGATTGGCGTGCATGTGGTAATTGTGTTTGTTCTCTTTTCTAAGTAACTACGCGACGGGCGGAAAGATAGCGGTGAGATGAGAAAAATACGGAGGACTTTTCCGACACTCATTCAAGGGCGAGAAGAGCAATGAGAGAAAGAGGACGTCCAACTCCGGTATCGCAATGACATGTCAGATTCACCAAGGCGTTCAATCCGTTCATCATCGAAGAGCGGACGTACATAATGAACCGGCGAGGCTCCCTACGTGAGCGTCTGTGGCAGCTCCCTACGGGAACGTCTGGACCAGCGTGATGGCTGCCCTCCCATGAACTTCGGAAGTAAAACGGTAGTTTCGGCGCTCTTAATAATAAGCGTACTCCCAAACCAAAGGCCTTGGCAGATGGATATGCTGAGAGTTATTTTGTACTTCGTAATTTGCGTGTTACTTTGGTTGTGCGCGAATGATCTGTGTAGATACTGGGTACCTATTGTAACAAGTGTTCGTATTTCGTGGCTATCTGCTCCAGCGTCGATATTAATCGAATAGTCGATCGCGCATGCGTAACGATCGCCGATGCGAAGCGAGCGAGCCTGCTGCGGCGCGAGAGCGCGGGCCGTCGGCCCAAGCGATTCACCAATAGGAGCGCACGCGGTGCGGCAGCACGGGAGAGCAAAAGCGCGAGCCGGCACTCTCCTGCCCCGGCCGCTCCGACTCGAACAACTCGTCGCCTGCTCCTGAGGGACTTCTTTTCTTTGTGATTATTTTCATTGTGTACTGTGTTACCTGGGGAATCCTGTTGGCTTGAACGACTGGACGAGGACGGATAAAGGTCAGTGGATCGTTTTCGTAAGTAGCAGTTAAGTTTCCCTCGCGGGCATTCGCGTAGTTCCGCGTGCGGTATTCTCTACGCGTAAGTTCTTTGTCCATCGAGAACGTGAACATCGGCGCGGCTAACTCGGTTAACTTCGGCGTATCTTCTTAGTTAAATTTAGTGATAGGAGTGAATTTCTACGAGTGATTGCTACCTCGGGCTACCGGTCGAGTGGCGAAAGTACCTTGGTATTAGGAGCTTCAGGGCTACCTGTTTTGTGTCGTAATTAGTGAGAATCGTGAGTGCAGCGAGAGTCAGTCTGTCTGACTAGGGCTACCTTTGCGATTAAGTGAATGAGGCGATAGGATACCTTTACGGAAATAAATTAGGAGATAACATAGTTTGCGGATAAGATAGTTGTGGTTACGTTGTGCGAGATTTAGTGTTAAAACATGAAAGAGTTTATGTTATTTGCTACCTTGAGACTCCCTAATTCCTGCTTGACTTTACATATTAATTGTTGTGATTAAAAGAGAGCTCTTTGTCCAGACAGGCGTTCTTTTGTAACCCCGAACCGCCCTCTCTCCCGACCGTAAATATCGGGACTGAACTAGCCATTCAACACCTCGCAACCTCTACCTTCGCCTTGTTCCCGCTACAAGTCTCGTGGAAAGGATCCGCGAGGCTTTGACGCTGAAGGACAGCGTCTGGCGCCTACCGGGATATGAAGAAGAGACTCCTCGGGAACAAGGCCGATACCTTACGTTTGGTCCGCGAGAAAACCAAACGTTACAACACATTAAAAGAAACTATCATAAATTTCTCAAAAACTACTAACATTAGCTAAAAAAGAATAAATTGAAGAAATTTTCTGAATTGTTAATTCACTTTTATTCTGTTTTTGTTTGTACAGCCTTGAGAAGGGGCTCTAGTAGTTAGGAATTCTTTGATCATTCAACTATCTTGACTCTTAGATTTTGTAAATACATTTTATATTTCTAATTAATAAATATACACTAATATTAGCACATAAACCGTTATTTTAAATTTACAAAAATATTAGCAAATATTCACTGCCTATGGACACATACAGTATATAAGATCATGCTAATTTACTAATCTTCCAGTGAATGTATACTCTATTTCATTAAGTTGCATAAGAACATACAAATGTCCTTTGTTCGCACTAAATAATGACTTTACCGTAAATGATGTTTTTTTGATTTGAACTTTCTAAATTATGTAAGAAACTTACAAGATCTTTTTGCAAAGACACGAGTTCGACTTTGTAGTCATATGCTATATTGCGAATATTGCAAAAACAGAGAGAGGGATAGAGAGAGAGAGAGAAAGAGAGAGAGAGAGACTAAATAAAATCTCTAAAAATATTTAAATTGGGTTTTTTTTAAACGTTTCATACATACTTAATTAAATATTATTAGAAGATAGAAAAAATACTGTGTTTATTAAGCAAATTTAAATTGCAAGGAATTCAACGGTTTGGTTTATAAAATAGTCAAGGTAAAGTTAGTCTGATTTCCCATTAAATCATAAAAATTATTGAAAATTTCACCTTGAGAAGGTTGTGAAATCATTAAATAAATTATCCAGTATAACTTCGATGGGCAGTATTTCGACTCAATTCTTATTTTCATTTATATAATAATACTAATGTAGTTTATTAATATGTAAAATGCAGACACCACCCCATGTAAGAATGTACCTACGGCCCAGTACTGACCCAATAATGGTAGACTCTATAGCAGTACTGACAGCCAGCACTTCTCCATTATTGGACCAATATCGAAATAATAAGAACGGCCCAATACTGTAGTAATTTACTGGCAAATTACTGGAGATCAATACTGTGCCGTTAATACAGAATAAGGAAAATGAAGTATATACAAAATTGAATATGTGCGTGCGTGCGTGGGCATGTGTGTGTGTGTATGTGTTTGTATATATTCAGCTAGACTTTAGACGGAGCTTAAATATTCGTATAAATAATACCTGTGTGAGATAATAAGACTCACTGCAATTTAAAAAAATTTTTTTTTGAATTTAATTAACTTAATTGAATTGATATATATATATGTAGGAATGACCAGGGTAACGAGCAAGAATTTGAGAGAAAAAGTAAACAATTTAAAATAACTTGAATATATTGAAAAGTAAAGTTTAAGTCTAGGGGTACAAAATAGAAAACTGATGTGAACTGTCTGAGAGTCGTCGAACGAATGCGTTCTTGAAGTCCGCTCCGGCGGCATCGAGGTACGCCGGGTAATGGGACTTCATCCCCTCTCCCAAGGGCGTCGATCAGGAGCCCGACAGCCAAGTTCCAACGTCCTGCGATCGACAAATCGGCTACGCCCGCTCGGGGTTTTCCCCCTAACGGTATATACCATTAAGGGTGACCGATCGTCGCCGTCTACTCGGGGTTTTCCCCCGAGCAATGGTACAGGTCATTAGGAGAGGAAAGCGCCATAGCGAGGAAAAGCGTTGTCACGCACTCTCCTCGCTCTCTTTCTCTCCCCACACATACACATACATATATATATATATATCTTACTATATTATATAGTTGTTTTGAGCCGCGCTGGAATCTAGCCCCCCCTCGGCCCCCTCACCCCCTCGCCGCCCCTCACGAGCCCCCTCAGCTCCCCCTCAGCCCCCCCTCAAAAGTACCAAGAAATGTTTCAAAAGTTTGGTTATTTTTATGCGTTTTGACCCCTCTCGCCCCCCCCCCCCCGCGCCGCACCTCGCCCTCCCTCAAAAGTACCAAGAAATGTTTCAAAAGTTTGGTTATTTTTATGCGTTTTGACCCCCCTCGCCCCCCGCGCCACACCTCGCCCACCCTTGCCCCCCCTCAGCCCCCCCCTCATTCTTCGTTTCATATATGTGGTCATATTTATTCTCATTAGTGTTATTTATTTAGTACAAAAATATGAAAATTCTATTATTAACACACCATCACTGAAGTAAATATCTTACTATATTATATAGTTATTTTGAGCCGCGCTTTAGTCTTCTAATAAAAATTCCTACAGAATCAAAACTTTGTCCTTGTGATTTGTTAATGGTCATTGAGAAAGCTAAAATTAAAGGAAATTGTTTTCTATAAAGTATAAAAGGTAATGAAAACGATTCTCCTGTATTTAAAGTTATTCTAGGTATATAGACTTTATTACCACTTCGATCACCAGTTAAAATTTCTGCTTCAATATTATATTTAAAAAGTTTCGTAATGCTTAAACGAGTTCCATTACATAAACCATCGCTAATACTTAAGTTTCTTATTAATATAGTAATTGTATTAACTGTAACGTGGAATTTTCCCGCCCGCACGGGAATTCCAGTTATTTACAATTATTTATAAATTTTGCGGCTGACTCTTATTTCTCGGCTCGTGGACACCTGCAATGGTAGAAAACGGGAAATGTGGTGGCAATCAGGTCGACAAATTATTAACACCAATATTTAAAATAATAAATCCCAAATATATTATGACTATCTCTTTACAACTTCACATATGCAAACAAATTGTCCGACTCGAAATAAAAAACATGGGCCATAGGCCTTATAACTATCTCCGAGACCTCGTGGTTGGCGGCAACTGGAATGGGCGCGAAAGTACCTCTACGATAAGGATTGGATCAAAAGGGAAAACTGCTCGTTTCCTGTAAATCGCGAAAGTATCCTCTACGATATTACCGCCACAGCAACCGGGAAAACTGCTCCGCTCTGTAATCGCGAAAATATCCTCCACGCTCTTAATCCTCTACCTAATTCCCGAAATACACGACCAAATAAAAGAACAAATAAATTTACGATAAAGTTTACCAAATATTCCTCTATAGCTGCAGTCGACTCGATTCCTCCAATATCCTTTTCCTCCAAGAACCAAATCGTGGACTCCGACCAGAGAAAGAAACCCAGAGAGAGACGGTATAATGCTTCCCAAGCTTCTTCCAAAAATCTCAATCACCGGACCCAAAATGTCGGCACCAAAAGAAAATGTACTTTATACTGGAAAAAACGACTGAATATTCCAATGGCCCGTGACGGAATGAGAGTGCGGACTACCACCAAGGCGTCCGCCGACAGAGTGACGCGGTCGACGCTTCGTCCGAGGAAGGATGCCGCGTTTTTCCCACCCGGCCTCCTTCTTCACGGAAGCGTCGATCTAATCACCGAATTTTCCAATTGGTCCTTTATCTGAAATAAATCCTCTATTGGCCATTAATAGACCACCACTAGTTCATTCCTCTATCCGTGATTTTCCCCAGCGCCCTCTTTTCGAAATCCAATTTTATCATTGGTTAGAAAATCAATTAACGTCCTCTATTATTTCCTTTAATATGCAAATTCGCGCCCCCTTTATGGATATCGATCAATCAATCAATCATGTCGATATCCATCCAGTGGCTCCACCTATAGATAATCTGTAAGCCGCGCGATATTTGAAAATCCTCTATCATCCTCGAGTAAACCATAGCACTACATATGTCGAGTCAGCAAAGATTCCTAACCCAACCTGTATATTCCTCTATACATCTCTATGACGTCCGCGAGTTAACGTAAAGTCAACTCTGAGCGCTCCAAACGCCGTCAACTTCGCGTCGCTATATTCATCTCTTCTCTCTCTCTCTCAAGCGCGCACTATCTCTCTCTCTCTATCTCACACACGCTCGACTCCCACTCTCTCGCTCACGCTCACACTCACGCTCTCCCCTCTACACACCGCCGCATGCATGTAACCGCGTGCGCGCGGCCGCCGGCTCGCTTCCTGCCATGCCCCCTCCCGAGCGCCAACGCGCCGCGCAGGTGGGACTCGGGAGCTCACATCCTGCGCTCCGCACGCGGCCGGTCAGAGGCAACTCCTGCGAGCGCCACCGAGCGCTGGCTCCGCTCCAGGAGCTGTCAACTCGCCGAGAGTAAGTCAGCTGGCCGTGCAACAATGATCACGACGCAGCAATAATTATTGCTACGTCGCATAACTTTTAAATGTAATTGATGTGGTGGTAAACCTTCTTGAATTTGATTTAATGTTTCTGGTGGAAAATTTAAATGAATATTTTCGTCAGTTTGATCTACACCTTTGTGAGTAGCATAATCTACACTGTAATATGTTGTTACTTTTCCGTGGAGAAAATTTAATATTTTATTGTTTATATTATGTATATCTTCATTATGAGGAGCTAAAATAACACAATTATTTTGAATGTTAGTGTTAATGTCTTTATAAATCATTAAGCAAATATCATTAGTTTTCCAAAGAGTAGGTACTGTAAAAGGGTTAATTTTTCCATCTCCTATTTTTAACAAAAATACTGAAAATTCTTCATCTTTTAAACGTATATTTTTAGTTAACTTTATATATATCTTACTATATTATATAGTTGTTTTGGGCTGAGGTGGAATTTGCCCTCCCCCTCAACGCCCCCTCATCACCCTTCACGACCCCCCTCTACTCCCTCACCCCCCCTCATTCCTTAGAATGTTAACATTTATAATAATTTAATAGAACGTATAGATTATTATTGGAGAAGAAAGACATCATTGGAGATAGGGACAGGCGGAATGAGAATGTTATTGATGTTGGAGATAGGGAGATATTTTTAAAAAGGTGCTAGGTGTGCAGGGAAGTCATGTGTGAAATTGTTGCTGTAAATTATATCAGAACATTACCAAAATATAAAGTTAAAAACTGAAGCAATGGGGGTTGGGGAACAGAGCGAGGTGGAACCCACCCTCTACCCACCCCCTTACCATCTCATTGGAAGTGTTTAGTGATTGATGGTGACAAAATAGTAAATTTTTTAAACATGTTTATTTGAGTGACAGTAAGGTGTGTATGTAAAAAATAATAACTATTATTTCCCCACCTTGGAAATAAATAGAAATGGTACATTTGTTTAAAGTGGGTTCTCTTGTACTGTTTACGCAAAATCATTTTTCTATTATTTCCACACCACCTTGGAGGTAAATAGAAATGGCGTAAAAAAATTGAACGCAATAGATGGATGGTGGAGGTTCTCGGTATAAGGTAGATTGCAGAGCTAGAAATGGCAGGTGTTGAGTGGAGGCCATAGGTGTACGTGATTGGTCAATGTTAGAAGTCATAATTAGTGGTATTAGTGGGACGCTGGCGATCATGATTAAAAGCAATATGTGGATGGTGTAAGTGTTGGTGAAGGGAAACGGTCGACTTCATGAGTATAGATGAAAAGTATAGGATAACAGGTTGATGGGAAGTTCATGGCTAGATGTGATAAATGGGGCTTAAAATCATGGGTGATAGGTGAAGGTCAGAAGTCATGGGTGACGCTGATAGCGGGCATTATAAGGAATTGGTGGAGTGTCGAAGTCATGATTGGAGTCATAAGTCGAAGGGGAAAGTGACACGTGGAGTAGGAGAATTGGATTGCCGGTAACAGATGGACAGTGAAGGTGCTAATTAGTCGGTGCGCTTCATGGGTCGACATTATAGGTGGTGTGGTTTGAGGTTGTAGGTGCTAGGTGATGCGCGAAATTCATGTGTGGAGGTGATAGGTGTAGGCAGAAAGTGGAACGTGTGTTCAGATTATGCGTAAAGGGTGGTGGTTATAACTGTAGCAACGGAGTGTGTGTGGTTCACGTAGATAGTGTAGGAGATAGGTGGAGTGTGGAAGTCACGATTGGAGTTATAAGTGGAAGGTATAAGTGATAAGTAGAAAACGAGGTCATAATTGCAAGGAATAGGTGTTAATTAGAAGCTACGAGTGAAGGTGGTAAGTGGTGCTGAAGTTGTAAGTGGTAGGTCAATTAGCTAGAAGGACGGTGGATTTTATGGGGCGAGATAGAAAGTGGAGGTAACAGGAGAATAAGAAGGTCATAGGTCGAGGTATAGGTAAAGATTAAAATATTCAGGGGTCGAGGGTCAAGGTTGTAGATGATCGGTAGTAGATAGAAATTAATGGTGAAGGCGACAGGTAGTTGGTAGACTTTATGGTTGGAAATGATCGTTAACAGGTGGTTTAGAGCTGGAAATGACAGATGTTTAGCCGAAGCTATGGGTGTAGGTAATTGGTCAATGTTAGGAGTCATGATTAGACGTAATACAGGGAGGCTAGAGGTCGTGATTGGAGGCGATAGATGGAAGGTGGAAATGATAAGTTGAGAGTCAAGAAGATAAGGTTGGTGTAATAAGTGGAGCGTTACGTAATAAATTGGGGTGATAGGTGAAGAACATACGCAGAGAATAATAATTTTAATTCAAAGTCATAGGTAAAGGATAGATTTTATGATTTAATCGACCTCATAGGTCGAGATTATAAGTGATGTAAACGAGGTGCTAATACCTGAGAGACGGTGGAGTTTATGTGTAGATGTAGGTGGATTAAAAGGTCATGGGTCAAGGTGATAGGTAAAGATTTGAAGTATTGAGTAGAGTTGATATATAGGGGTTGTGTGTGGACGCTGGAGGAAAAAACTAGAGTCGAAGTGTCGAGGATGTAGATGATCGGTGGTAGATTAAGGTTGAATGGTGAAGATGACAGGTAGTTAATAAACTTCATGGTTAGAGATCATCGTGGAGAAGATAGGGAGAGGTGGCAGACGGAGGATAGAGCTGATGGGTGAGCTATTTTTATAATAACATTTTTCAGTATCATTTATATACCATCAATTTTATGGCAGTAGGCAAATTTTAAGAATTATTATTGTTCTAATAGTCAATAAAATATGCATATATTTAAAAATTGAGATTTGAAAATAAATATAACAACTAAAATAATAGGGGTTGGCGAGCGGAGCGAGCAGGGGGTATCCCCTAGTATATATATATATATATATATATATATATATATATATATAACCTGCTGAAGAAGGATGCCAAGTTCCAGTTTGGCGAGGAGCAGAAGGAGAGCATTCATGGCGCTCAAGAAGGCTCTCATGGAGGCACCTTTACTGTAGATTTATAGCCAGCACAGGGAGATTGAGCTCTATACCGACGTCTCCGTAAGGCTCGCCAGAGCCCAGGGCCGAGACAACCGACTGGCCGCAGTCAAGCTGTGCCTGCAGAATGGCGAGTTTCAAGATTACAGCTTGCGCAACGGGCTGATCTACAAGAGTGCACCCGGAGCAGAGAAGCTCGTTGTCCCCGACGGCATGTGTCACGAGCTCATCCACATATATATATATATATGTGTGTGTGTGTGTGTGTGTATGTATGTCTGTGTGTGTATGGGTGATTCTCTGACAAATCGAGCGCGCCATTTTTTGACCCCCCATCCAAAAATACTTTCAAAACATTCTTTACGAGCCCCTGAATATTTTCAGATTTTCCCCATCACTTTTATTGAAGTTACAGAGGCTCAAAGTTGAGATTGTAAGCATATTTTGTAGTTTTTGCCTACTTTCGTTAATTTGTAGCTCCTCAGGGAAACATTTTTAACGATAAACACATAGAATATTTCCTTTAGTACATTTGCTCTAGTTTAAGGCAAAAAAATGTTTGCTTCTACGTATAAATATTTAAACCTTAAAATTAAGTTTTCGGCTTGATCGATCATCAATATCGAAGCCACAAAAATTTGAAAAAGTAGTTTAACTCATCATATAAACGAACCTGTGAAAGTCCTAGAATAGCAGAGGCGTTGGTTTCTCTGTGAGAAATACATATAACAGCTAATTTATTAAAAAATACAAGTTTATTAAAAACGACTTTTTTAACGCATCAAAAAATTTAGGTACAACAGTGAAATATTAGCATAATCCATCGAAATTTTGTTGCACTACATTATAAAAATGCTATAGAATATCCCCATACTATTAGTTTTAACGTTTATAATAATTAAAATAAACTAAACAAGATTTTATACTTTGAAAAGCACACCCGGGTGCCATATACTCAATACATAATAATTTTAAGGATATTTGACTTACATAAAAGTCAATAAACCATTAATTATAATCAATACACCCATGCTCATTATTCATTTTTATTTAGTTTTATTTAAAAACAAATTCTAAAAAGCATTTTTTAAGAGAGAGCAAATATGAGCTCTAGCAGAAGGGACTATGTTTCCATCTCTCTCTAATATATGCATAAATGTACCAAAATTATACTTTAGAACAAGTTAAAAAATTTTTAGGAAAGATTGACGGTAATAAAGTAGATGAGAATATTTTATGGGATCTATCGAACAAAACAGAGTAGATCAGAAAAGCCAAAAAACATTTATTATATACGAAAATAATGTTGTAAAAGAAAAAAATATAGCAACGGGAAAAAACTTATGTCTTCCGATAAGGAAATCTTTTCTACCCTAACGCCTAGAGAACGGAGACTTGATGCCTGAGTTAAAGAATAACGACGAATACGCACATATAAATGTGTTATACGTTATTTTGTTTATATTAAAAGTTTATAACGTTACAAGTGAAAAAATGTAGCTCGCTGCCCGAGGCGAGCTTGGCGGGCGACACGCATGCGCGAAGAGTCGAGAGCAGCTGGAACTGCACATTTCGAGCTACATTTTTTCACTTGTAACGTTAGAAATGTTCCGTCGGAAAACGGCATATCGTGGGGCATGAGGCTCCATCTTGTGCGCGCGGCGCGAGTGAGCGGAGACGCGTACACAGCACATGCGCTGCGGCGCCGTTGACCTTGTGGCGACGCTATCAACGCGCGCGCTCGTCCAGTCTCGTCCAGTTTGTCTCGAGCTTCTAAGCTAGCAAATTCGTAAGCTGCAAGCCTCGCTCTAAGACAAAGGAATTGCTTCCACCTACGTATCGTCGTTACCGTCGTCGTCTCAGTGCCACGCTATTGTGTTTCTAAACTAACGCGATCTCCCTCGCTCTTAATCTCAAGCTCTCTCGATCTAGCTTTCCTTTCTTTCTCTCGCCTCGTGCGTCTTTGCGACCTTCTCCGCGTGCATTGATTTCGCGTGCGTTCATCCGAAGGTGCGAAGCACGACCACACATTCACTTACGTCCACCGGGACCCGGCGTCGCAATCTGGTGCACCGATCTCAGCATCAGATCTCCGTCTCGTTCCATAAAAACACACTCACATGTTCACACTCTCACGTTTTCGTTTCTGCAGCGTGTATTTTCGAGAGGGATTTTATGCCGAAAGGCTTTCCCCTCCCACCCCGAGCGAAATAAACATTTCAAGTGTTTCGCTCAACCGAAAGTGTTGTTCATTTATGTTCCCCGTTTCGGCCGTTTTCCCGAAGAAATCCTAACTAGCAGATGCCTCTTAAGGGGATCAAGAACGTTTCAAAAATCTCGAAGCTATGTGTCGATAACTTAAAATTACAGTTTCCTCTGTAACTATTGTTCTTTTAAAGTTAGACGAATTTTGTTAACGTAATTGTACATAAAAAAACAAAATTTATCTTCAAGCATTGATAAAAGTTTTAAAATATTAGTTTATTTTCATAATTAGCATAAACAAATGGTGCCATCTTCTATCATTCCTTAGCTGAAGGGTTTTTTTTGTATTCTCCTACTAGTCCGGGCTGATCAACGCACGCCAACGGTAGCAATGCGTGGCAGGCCAACATGTGTTCACCACCTTCTGAGAATGTAGCACAGCTTACTATGTAGTGGCTACCTACGGATGTCCCCGACGAAACGCGCGATGCTGAGAGTATGGGCAGAAAAAATTGGGCATCAAAAATTACGGTGAAAAAATGGGTAGTGTTTCCGAAAATTTTATGAGGGTAAAGGGTGATCTCGGAGGCTGAACGTGAACAAATCATAATAATTCAAAATTTGCAAAATAAATACTTTATGAACAGATATGTAATTCTACAGAAAAGGCTTATTTCAGCAGAATTTGAATGATAAAAATCGACTGGTAACTACCTGAGATTATAAGACTAGTTTGATAATCTTCACTTATGGTCCGGGAGTCAGGGAGTTCAAAAGCATCATATCAGAAAGTTCGCGCAAGAATTTATTTTATCGTTGAAGAATGTTGGTAGCCACTTACTGAAAATAGCCCCAAAGTCTTAACTTCGGACCCGATCGGGAATATTGTTATTATTGCAAAATAAGTTACCAAAATGCATTTTTTTCAGTTTTTCTTTCAGCTCTTATCCCCGTATGTTGTCAACGCCCTCAAGTAATCATTTCCATCATAATATTTCCATCATAATATATTTATGCTCCTTCTATCCCTTCAACCGTAAGAGAGATGAATGCCCTCAGAACCTCCAACCTTCACCTCTTGCATCTACTTGTTACCATCAACCTCCACCTATGATTATCATATTTTACCTATCACCTTTACAACTTACCAGCTTCCACCTATCACTTTCAATCATGACCTCTTCACTTCCACTTATTACCTCTACCTCTAGGCAACAGTAAACTATCATTTCTAATCCTAACGATTTTATCGTCCTATCCGTCGACTGTGTACTTAGCACTTTCACCCTCCAACTATTGCTTCCATTCGTGTCCTTTACCCTATACCTTTGACCTTCAACCTCTACGTATAACCTCAACCTGTCACCGCCAGTCATGATCTGGAGTCTCTATCTATCGCTTCCAATAATGTAGAGCCTTCACAAATCGCTTTTAATTGTGTCCTCCAATCTCCCTATGGTAGCAGCTGTACCCGCCCCCCCCCCTACCAAAACGATTTCACGCTCCTCCTATATTTTCTATCATGACCTTCACCCTCCAATTATGTCGTAATTCCTATATAACCATCTACCTAACACCTTTACTGATGACATGAACTTCCACATATTATCTCCAAACATAACCTCCAACATCAACCTATTGGATTAAGTCATGATGCGCCTATCACCTGTACCCTCGACCTATCACCTCCAATCATATACCTCAGGCTTCGTCGATCGTCTCCAGCCATTATCGATCGTTTCCGCCCTCCACTTACGGCCTGCAATACGATCCCTTCACTCTCCATCTATTGCCTCCAGCCATGATCCCTTCACCCTTCACTTATCGCCTTAAACCATTATCCCTACACCGTCCAGCTTTTATCTCTGCATATTATCAACACCCTCAAGTAATCATTTCCAATCTTAATATTTTTATGCCCCTTTTATCCATTCATCTTGCCCCGAGAACCTCCACCCTTCACCACTTGCATAACTTATTATCTTTAACCTCCCCCTACGATTTTCACGTTTTACCTATCACCTTCACAAATGATCTGGAGAATCCACTATCTATCAGGCCAGTGGGGATATAAGGCCAAGCGCACAGCGGCTCCGAGCACCTCCCTGTCGATTTCCCCACCCAGAGAGTATCCCTTATATCAATGATTTATATAAATATGTAAATATGTAAATATATGTGTGTATATGTTGTATGTGTTGTATGTGGTATATGTATGTGTAAGTATTTGTTTATTCTTGAACAATATGAAGCGTATGCAAATAAAAGAGAATTCTTTAAAAATATAAAAAATAAAATACAAAATTAAAAAAAAACAAAATTTAGTGGATTAGGCCTACAGGGGAAACCACTTAAAAAAACGCGCCATTTCTATTTACCTTTTTGGGTGATGTGGAAAAAATAATTTTATCTACATTTATTACTTATACATATCACTTCCACCATCTTCCTAGAAATAACATCTAACCTAAAAACACACAACACCACCACAACCTATAAACTATATCTATAACAATCTAAGATTACCTCTACCTATCTCTTAAACCCTTAAGTCTACAGTTAAATTAACCTCAACTTTCACCTTGATATAAACGAGACTTGATATAAGCGAGGAAATAATTAAACAGATTATTTCCTGCGCTATTTTTTAAACCACTCCCCCCAATCGGTCCCTATAGGAGCCAGGCCAACCGCCACCTATTCAGACGCTGAACATCGGAGACGGACTAACGGAGCCGACGCACCGCTCCAGCACTGCAGTCAGCGGAAGAAGTCAACGCCTAGGAAGTCATCGCCCGCCTCTGCTGAGGCCAACCACCGCTCACAGACTCGCAGAGGAGCAGCTACCAGCATCCGGCCAACTGGACTCCGGACGTTCCAGACTTCCTCAGAGATTCTCTCTTTCTCTCTTGCAGAGACTAAGGAGAAGTTGAGCGGGCTCTTGCTATCGTCCAGACTCGCTTCCAGAGTCAACGTGTAGAGGCTGAGCTGTGTTCGCTCTACACGCAACGTAGATGCTCCAGTCGAACGTGACTGCATCGTGGGACTTCGAAGCCTGCTCCATGAGCAGCCCCTCGCCCTGTCACTGCTATAAGCGAACAGACGAGTCTTCTGCAGTAGCGAGGCGACTCCAGACTCTGCTCCACGAGCAGCTTCTCTCTTTCTACGGCGTTTCTACGCCCGCCGTCTTCTAGACCAAATTCAGCGACGACCGTCTCTCTGCGTCGACGCGCTCCGAACGCCCCCCTGTCGACTCCCCACCCAGAGAGTCTCGTTTATGTCAACCTCCATCAATGATCTTTCTATGACTCCATCAATGATATTTCTATAGTCAATAAACTATATATACAAACCTTTATACACATTCTAATTATTAGCGAAAAACAAACATAATACAAACATAACAATAGAAATGACCAACTTTTTCAATAGTTATTAGTCACATAAAAGTTAGTCATAAATTACTCATAAAAGAAAAAAATAACCTAGTTCGATTCAGGGACCTATGCGGATGCCTATGCGGCACCTGCATCTAAATCAAAATAAAGACAGAAAACCTTGGTAAAATGCGAGGCCCGTGAGGGGGCCTATGCGGGGGCCTATGCGGCGCCCAGGCGGGCGCCTATGCGGGGCCCATATTGAAAAATACGCTTAGAAATCACAATAAATGCGGGGCCCGTGCGGGGCCCGCACCTCTCCTAAATCAAAATAGAATCATAAAACCTTGGTAAATTACGGGGCCCGTGCGGGGTTCATGCGGGGGCCTATGCGGGGCCCGTGTGATTCTCAAAATAACCTAAATTTTGATACAATTAGACCAAGGATTGCAGGGCCCGTGCGGGTCCCAATCAAAACAACTATATAATATTGAAAGATGTATATATATATAGGGTGGACCATTTTAATTGCTCCAACCAAATTTCTCGAAATTTACGCTAGCTATGAAAAAGTGATTCAGGGAAAAGTTGTAGAGGACAAAAGGGGACATCATTTGGAGGAATTGATTTTGACCATGATCTTCATTTTCAAGGTCAAATGTTTTTCAAGAACGGCCAAAAACTAGGGCAGATATGCAGGATCGGATTCGTCGAGCATGCACGGCAATACCAAGAGAGGTATTGCTCAGAACAGTAACTAATTTTCATAGGCGTATAAATTTATACGTCCAAGCAAATGGACGTAAATTCGAACATTTGCTTCGATGTTGAATTGGTACGAGGAATCGTGAAAGACAAGGGGACTCACGTCAATCAAGCACCCCGATCATGAGAGGCAAGGGACTCACTTAAATCAAGCCACCCAAAGGAAATAGATCTTACTTCGTTCACGTCGTTGTTTCTGGGTATCAGTATCAGTAAGTCACTGGAGGTTATGTCGGCGGCCCCTGCTCGGGAACGTGCCGGATCTGGCACTCAGGTCTAGTCCATTATGCCTTTCCTCCTGTTTCTTCATCATTTACTGTTAAACATCCTAACGGACACCCCACCTAACCTAACCTAGTTTCCTATCTATAGCCCTTATCACGCTGAGCACCGACCGAAGCTCCTGCGTTCGCATAAATTCCGGATCAACGAAGGGTACCCCGATACCCCGTGCCTCGTGCCCGCAAAAGCCGGGCATCTACGCACGAGGTGCAGCGTGGTCTCCTCCCTCCACCCGCACCATCTGCACCTTGCATCCCTCCTCCCCCGCATCATCATCGTGTACAGGTGCTATCTCACCCGCCAGTGTCCGGTCAAGAACCCCACGGTCAGCCTGAGTTCGGTCTTACTTCACCTACTTAAGGCGTTCAACCATTCTTAGGGTGGTTCATCCCCCAGCATGCATTTCGCTTGTTGGGGTCCTGCTGTCCCCCTCCATTTCCTCCCCAGCTCCTCCTGGAGCCACCTTTTCACCGCGCTATCCGCTGTGCAGGCAGGTACCCCCACCCTGCAGAGCTTAGCCCTTACCAGTCGAGAATCCCTCCCTGCCTTTTCATTACCAATGATGCCTGCGCGCTCAGGCACCCAAACTATCCTAACCTCGTTTTACCCTGCCAGCGTCTCCAGAGACTGTCTGCACACCATCACCTCTCTCTAGTCGATGCGGATCGTTTCCAGTGCCAGGAGCGCCGCCCGACTATCCGTGCATATGGTAATCAACCTATCGTTGCTTCCCTCATTCCATATCCAGTCAGAGCACTCTCTTATAGCCCTGATCTCTGCCTGGAATACTGTCGCATATAAATCCAGGCTGCAAACCAATTCCTCGGCGCCGCCCTTCCTCCACGCTCCTGCTCCTACCCCCTGATCCGTCTTTGAACCATCCGTCAACCACACCTCCCCCACCTTCAGTAGATCGTGTATGCCCACAATCCATTCCGATCTCTGCGGTATGATAACATTATGGTTTTGTGAATCGTAATTCCCCAACCATCCTATCGAATTCCTTCCAATCCCTATCTTTCATGATCTCCTTCAGTATCCTAAACCTATCACTCGACTTGGCTCCGGAGAGCCTGACGCATGCCTTGAAAGCGCCAGCCCTTACAACAGGAGTTCCAGGGCAACCGTCGGGGTCGACCTCATGAATCCCGCCATTCCTCGCGCCACAAGCATCTGGACTCGGTCTAGCGCCCCCGCATGTCCTTTCTGGTCGCACTTATGTACCCATACTATGGTACCGTGCTTGAGCCTCGGTTTTATGATAGATTCGTAAATCCATCTTACCTGGGTCGGTTCCAGTCCCCAGCATGTTCCTATCGCCCTCGTGCACAACCAGAAGGTGTTCACAGCCTTCACATATTTGTCCCTTATGTGCTTACCCCAATTGAGTTCTGAGTCTATTGTGACTCCCAGGTATTTAACCTCCTTTGACAGTTTCAGTGGAATGCCATTCAAGGCAAACCCCTCTACCGTATTCGTCTTGTACCTGGTTGTACACAACATGACGTTCACTTTCCTGGGGTTCACACTTAGCCTCACTGTATTGCACCACTCTTCCACGAGGCTCAACGCGGACCGTATGACTCCCGCCACTACATCCCCCTTGTCGCCTCTCACTAGAATCAGGATGTCGTCAGCATACGCCTGCGCGTGTATACGTGCATCCTCCAGCTTCCTCAACAAACCGTCCACTACCATACACCGCAGAGTAGGAGATAGTACTTCCCCTTGTGGGCATCCCTTCCCCACTCTGCATCTCCTATAGCTCGCTCCCCAGTGCCCCTCAACCATCCTGCTGCTCAGTATACCCCATATCCAATTGAACACCGTCCGGGAGACACCGTGCTCCACCAGTCCCTCCGTCATGGCTTCCCTGGTAGTGTGGTTAAATGTATCATCTACGTCTAGGAAAGCCGCCAGTGCTAGTCCTCTCCTTACCATACCCTTCTCTATTCGGAATACAGTCTTCATTAGCGCCGTCTCTACCGATTTCCCCGCCTGGTAAGCGTGCTGTCCACTGTGTAGTGGTATCGTTTCCAGGCATTCTTCTTTAATATACCTATCTACTAGATTTTCCAGCGCTTTCAAGAGAAACGAGGTCAGGCGGATCGGTCTATAATCGCCTGCGACCGAATGCTGCTCCTTCCCTGGTTTAGGGAGAAACACCACTTTCGCCCTTCTCCATTTACCTGGTGTGTACCCATATGCCAGACACGCCCTAAATAACTTCTTCACTGCAGTCCCGAGTATCATCTCCCCCTGCTGTAACAAAGCCGGAAAAGTTCCGTCCAATCCTGCAGCTTTATATGGCTCAAAGGAGTCCAAAGCCCATTTTACTTTTCCCTTACTAGTGATGCGCCTGGGTATTCGCCACTAATAGGACTAGGCCTAGGCCTATTCTTTCCTCGTTTTCTCACGCTTGATGGGCCGGGAAATGCTTCCTGAACAGCTCTGAGGGAGCATCCTCCGCCCTTTCCGCCCAACCATCGCCTACCTTGATTGTGTCAGCCAAGGTGCCCTTGGGATGCTGGAGCATTCTGCACAACCTGGCCGCGTCCTTAAGGTTTGCCCACGCGCTGCATGCCCTCCTCCACCCCGTGGTCCTGGCCTCCTCAATGGCATTCTTGTATTCCCTGCGCGCTAACCTATATCTATACATATGCTCCTCCGTTCTGGTTCGCTTGGACCTATTTCGGAGTCTTATTACGCCTTTACGTAGCTTCCCCAGCGACTTACTCCACCAGGGGGCCCCCTTGGGTTTGACCCTTCTCCTAAGTTCACAATTTTCCTCTTACGAGTTCAGAATAACTTCGGTAAGAACCTCGCATCCATGCTCGATATCCTCTATCCTCTCATTGGACCTCGGAAAGGTACCTATCCTCGCCGCCAGGCTCTCCCTGTAACCTTGCCAGTTGGTCTTCTTTGGGTTTCTCCCGTAAGTTGCCAATGTACTTTCGCCACCAATGTTGAACACAATCTGATTGTGATCCGACATCGTAACCTCTTTCGAGACACTCCATCTCTTTATCTTTGACCATAGAGATCTCGTTGCGAAAGTGACGTCGATAACTTCCTCCCTTATCGAGTTCTCAAACGTTGGTTTATTGCCTGCGTTCATTACATCCATGTTCGTGGTTGACAGAAACTCCAGCAGACCTTCCCCTCTCTCATTTATGTCAGAACCCAAACCGTGTGGTGTGCATTTGCATCGCATCCCATCACCAGCTCGGTTCCATTCCTCGCACTCCCTAACTAGAGCCTCTACTTCGTCTGGCGGGTAATTCCCGTCGTAGGGAAAGTACGCCGCTGCCACGAGTAGGTCCTTCCTAACCCATCCTGCATCCGTATACTTCACACTGGCTGTGGCCAGGTTCTTCATGCAGTGCCTAGGCACTGTCTCAGCCTGCAGTCCTTTTACAATCATACACGCTCTGGCAGAGTCTCCTGCACCACTGATCCGGGTTCCGCAGCTTGTCCTTCATCCTTTCCCTTCAGGGGGACGACATGCGTCCTACTACTACTCCCCAGAAAAGGTCGCCAGTCTAGGGCCTTCAGTGTCTCAACCTCCTCCCCTTCCAGTAGTATCCTCACCACCATCTCCTCCCTTCCCCCAGCCTCGATCACTTTGGTGGCCTTCTGAGAGGATTTGGCGCCCTATATTCTTGATCAACACCTTAGGCGGTTGACATGGCCAAGATGGCTAGTTCCCCCATGCCAACCGCCTTGACTTGGAGTCCCTCGCCCTTCCACTTCTCTACTTTTTCTAGCAGCCATGACTTATTCTCGTCGGCTTTGCAGTTGAGGATCAACGTTCCCCTCTGTTGCCAGTTCTCCCAAAAATTGGGAAAGTAGGCGCTGTCAGGTGCGTCAAAAATCTCCCCATCAATGCGGTCGAGGACCCCATTCGCTTCCTCCGTGCTCAGTCGAGCGTCAGGGTACCTCAGCGGAACAATGGCCACCTTCAATTCAGTGGCCACCGCCCTGCTGTACGCCCTCTGCCCGGTACCCGAGCCCTTCTTCTGATCCCTCGGAGTGGAGCTATCAGAGTGCGCTATCTTAGAGGGTGTCTGTGGTGCCTCCACCTCCTCCCTCCTAGTTAACACCTTCCTACTTCTTTATTTATTCTAGTATAAGGGAAAAATATTGCCAAAGCCATATATATCTTAGTATATTATATAGTTGTTTTGGGCTGAGGTGGAATTTGCCCCCCTCCCGCCCCCTCACCCCCCCCCTCTACCCACCCTCAAAATTACCAAGAAACGTTTCAAAAGTTTGGTTATTTTTACGGTTCCCCCCCCCCCTCATCGCCCCCTCCCCCCTCCCACCACCTCACCACTCCCCTCATTCCTTAGAATATTAACATTTATAATAATTTAATAGAACGTATAGATTATAGATTATTATTGGAGAAGAAAGACATCATTGGAGATAGGGACAGGCGGAATCAGAATGTTATTGATGTTGGAGATAGGTAGATATTTTGAAAAAGGTGCTAGGTGTGCATGGAAGTCATGTGTGAAATTGTTGCTGTAAATTATATCAGAACATTACCAAAATATAAAGTTAAAAACTGAAGCAATGGGAGTTGGTGAACAGAGCGAGGTGGAACCCCCCTCTAACCCCTTCCCCCTTACTACGTCATTGGAAGTGTTTAGTGATTGATAGTAACAAAATAGTAAATTTTTTAAACACGTTTATTTGAGTGACAGTAAGGTGTGTATGTAAAAAATAATAACTATTATTTCCACACCTTGGAAATAAATAGAAATGGTACATTTGTTTAAAGTGGGTTCTCTTGTACTGTTTACGCAAAATCATTTTTCTATTATATATATATATATATAAATATATAAATCGGGTATTTTGAATGCATCCCTATAATAAACTACCCTTCGCTAGCGCATTCAAAATTCCACTTTTGGCATTCAATATTCCATATTTAAAAATAACCCTATACTACCCCTACTTTCGGCGCATATACCCGATTTATATATATATAAATATACCCGATTTATATATATATATATATATATATATATATATATATGTGTGTGTAAGCGAACAGTTGGATGCATATCGTGGGTAAAATATCAGTTTTCTCGACATCCAAATGTCCGATTTGCGCATCCAAATGTCCACGAAAAAAGAATAACCCTAACCCCTATATTGGGCCGCATTCAAATGTCCGTCTTAACATAAGTATAGGAATACATTATTGGAGATGACAGGTGGTGGCTCAAGACCATATGTGAAGGTGATAGATCGAGGGCTACATAGAGATTACAACATAAGAAGGAAATAGTTGAAAGTGACGAGCTTTTACTGAAGGCTGTAAGTGCAAGTTGAAGGGATCAGGGTCAGAGGCAACAAGTGGAGGATGTAGGTGATAAGAGAAGGTTGGAAACGATAGTGGGAGGGTGATGCAGATAGATGGAGGCTGGAGGCTATAGGAAGCTTGGAGGATACAATTAAAAGCGATTTGTGAAGGCTGTACATTATTGGAAGCGATAGGTAGAGGCCCGAGATCATGGATCGCGGTGACAGGTTGTACGTGGAGGTTGAAGGACATAGGTATAGGGTGAAGGACACGAATAGAAGCAATAGGTGGAGGTTGAAAGTGATAAGTAATTACTGGAGGGTATTGACAATATGCGAGGATAAAAGCTGTAGGATGAAGAGATAATGATTGAAGACGATAAATGAAGGGTGATGGCATCATGACTGGAGGCGATAGATGGACAGTGAAGGGATTATGATTGAAGGCGGTGGGTGGTGTATCTGAGCGATAGAAGAAGGGTGGAAACGATAGGTAAAGGGTGGAAAGAGGGAAGCTGAGGGATGCGATTGAAGATGATAGATCAAGGGTGATAGGCGGATCATGACTTAATGTAATAAGTGGATGTTTGAGGTTATAGTTGAAGATGATACGTGGAAGCTCAAAGTCATAAGTGAAGGTTTTAGGTAAAGCGTTACATAGGGTTGTAGGATTACATAGGGTTATAAGCAGAGGTAATAGGTGGAAGTGAAACGGTGATGATTGGAAGTGATAGGTGAATTCTCCAGATCATTCGTGATGGTGATAGGTAAGTCGTGAAAATCGTAGGCTTAAGATAATAAGTAGATGCAGGAGGTGAAGGGTGGAGGTTCTATGGCAAGATGAACGGATAGAAGGGGCATAAAAGTATTATGATTGGAAATGATTATACTTGAAGTTGTTGATAATATGCTGAGATAAAAGCTGGACGGTGAAGGGATAATGATTTAAGGCGATAAGTAAAGGGTGAAGGGATCATGGCTGGAGGCAATAGATGGAGAGTGAAGGGATCGTATTGAAGGCGGTAGGTGAAGGGCAGAAACGATAGGTAAAGGGTGGAGACGATCGATGGAGCCTGAGGTATATGATTGGAGGTAATGGGTCGAGGGTACAGGTGATAGGCGCACCATGACTTAATGCAATAGGTTGATGTTGGAGGTTATAGTTGGAGATAATATGTGGAAGCTGAAAGTTATCGGTGAAGGTGTTACGTAGAGAGTTACACAGGAATTACGACATAACTGGAGGGTGAAGATCATGATAGAAAATATAGGAGGACCGTGAAATCGTTATGATTTGAAATGATAAGTTGAAAGTCTGCGAAAAATTAGAAATTGAAGCTATGGGGGTTGGCGAGCGGAGCGAGCAGGGGGTACCCCCCTAGTATATATATATACACACATCTATATACATATACGTATATATACACATATATATATATACATATATATATATACACACATATATATATATATATATATATATATATATATATATACGTATATACGTATTTCTTCTTATTCTGCAATAAACAAAGTTTGTAAATAAATTCATGGTAAGTACATATATTCTTAATATTATTGTTAGAAAAATGTAGTGTTTGTTAGATATAAGTAATTTTTCTCCTCTGCATCTCCGGCCTTTCACTTTATCGGAGCAACGGTTCCCACCCGGCCTGAGAAAATTCGTCAGTCCCATCGCGACGTATCGTAATGTCATTACAGTATTCGTCCAAAAACAAATCAAAACTTCTCAATTCAGAAAAAAGAAGAAAAAGAAATTTCGTGAAATTTTTAAGATTAGAGAATAAAATTTTACCTAAACAAGAAATTCTTCAAATTTTGCATTTTCCCCTTTTTTTATTGTTAGTTTTATAGGATAAGAGATTTCATTTAACATCATAATCCTATTCTTACTATTCCTTCCTTTGGAAGTTCCTTTTCCCCCGTTGATTATATTTTTGAAATCCTATTCCCTATTATCAAATTGTTTCCCCTGATAAATGGAGTAACATATGAAAATTTGTTACTTTGTTAAGGGAGAAATTGTATGGTATAAATTTCTAATTTTGTATTGGTTTTATATGTGAAATTCGGAGTCTATTGGCGTTGACTGTTTTTATTTTTTTATTTTTCATTTGTATTTTGATATTACGCTGTCCATTGAAAACGTCCAGCACGGTGTATGGCCCTTCGTATTGATCTGCCAATTTGTATTGTTTGCCTCCTTTCAACAGCCACACATTGTCTCCTATTTTAAATTCTTGTGGATTGACCTTGCGATCATAATAATATTTGGACTTGATTTTTGAATCAATTAATTTCTCTCTTGCAATCCGTTGCAAATCGTATAACTTTTGATTAAGACTTGTGACGTAATTGTTATATGTTGGAGGTCGATCCTCCTTTTCTAGTGGATCACTAGAGGGTAATCGGGCCATTTTCCCGAATACTAACTCGTACGGAGTGAAAGAATGACCTTCGTGTGGAACTGTGTTGTAGCATAAAGTTGCAAGTTCCAATAATTCGTCCCATGATTCGTTGGTCATGATTGTTTTCAAATATTTCGCTAGTGCATGATGTGAACGTTCTAGCGAACCATTTGCTTGTAGATGATAGGCGATGGTTTTTACTTGCTTGATCTTGAATCTTTTTGCCACTCTCTGCAATAATTTTGACATAAAATTGCTCCCTTGATCTGTCAGAATCGTCACTGGAGCTCCAAAAATGCAAATAAATAGTTTCATAAATGTGTCAGCTACCGATATTGCTGTTGCGTCCTTCAAAGGTATTGCCATGCAATACTTTGAAAAATTGCATTGTATTGTTAATATATTGTTATGGACATTTTCTGTTACGGGAAATGGTCCAACAATGTCAAGATTT
>JACCIB010000506.1:0-134627 GCA_018906965.1 Philotrypesis tridentata
CACTGTGATTTTTCGCGAATGCGGAAATCATTGTCTTCAAGGTGCGATTGCTTCTCTCTACCGGATTTGCTTGCGGATGGTAGGGTGGTGTAGTGTCACATGTTTTACGCCGTATTGCTCTAGTGTTTCCGCCAGATGTTTGTTGATAAACTCCGTTCCGTTGTCTGTCAATAAATATTCTGGCGTCTCCCACCTGAACAATATCAGTTCTTCGAAAGCTCTGGCTATAGATTTTCCGTTAGCTTGGCGTAATGGATGTATTTCCACCCAACGAGAGAATAGGTCTTGGAATACTACGATATTTTGTTCTGGCTGGAGCTTTTTGGGAACTCCATCACGTCTGCTGCCACGACGGACCATGGTTTCTCGACGATTCGTTTCCCGATCAGCCTTGAGGAGCCTGTTGGGAAATCTTGTATGCCTGGCAAGTCTGACAGGTTTTTATGAATCGGCAGACATCATGGAATAGTCCGGGCCAGAAATATTCCCGTGCTATCCTATCGTACGTTTTCTCAATTCCTAGGTGTCCTGCTGAGATTTCTGCATGCGCTGTTGTCAATACTCTTTCACGCAATTCCTCCGGCACTACCAGTTTCCATCCTTCGTCCGGGTGAGTGATCGGATCTAACATTGGGTCTTCCTTGTGCCTGTACAACTTTCCGTTTTCGACTCTCCACTCGGGGAATTTCGTTGGGTTCTCTTCGACTTCGTCACGTCTACGTAAATACCATTTGTCCTTGATTTCACCTATTGCTGAGATTTCTGGCTCCATCATTCGGGATAGCGCGTCTGGCACTACATGCTGGGTGCCCCTACGATGTATTATGTCAAAGTCCCATTGTTGAATTTCTATCGACCAGCGGGCTAGTCTACCTTTCGGATCCTTCAGTGAGCGGAGCCACTTCAGAGCGCTGTGGTCAGTGATAACCGTGAAGTGGTAACCCTCGACGTACGGCCTGAGTTTGTTGATGGACCAAACTAATGCCAAGCACTCCTTTTCGGTGGTAGTGTAATTTATCTCTAGTGCTGACAATACTCGGCTGACGTAGACGATCGGGTGTTCTCCGTCGTCAAATTCTTGCGTGAGCACTGCACCAATGGCGAAATTACTCGCGTCGCACTGGATCGTGAAAGGTTTCGTAAAATCCGGTCTGGCTAGAACAGGGGCGTTGGTCAACGCCTGCTTCAACTTGCTGAACGCTTCAGTCTTGCTCCGGTCCCCAATTCCAGTTTTTCTGGTCTTTAAGCATTCTGACTAGAGGGATCTTTATCTCCGACTCGTTTTCCAAGAACCTAGAGTACCACCCAAACATGCCCAGGACTCGTCGTAAGCCTGTCAAGTCCTTTGGAGTTGGGCAGTTCATCACTGGCTCTATTTTTGCTGGGTCGGTCCGTAAGCCGTGTCGATCCAGAATGAATCCCAGGTACTTTATCTCGCTGACACAAAATTCACATTTCTTCGGGTTAATCGTGAGTCCGGCTGACGTCAATTTGGTTAACACGTGTCTGACTCTATGTTTGTGTTCCTCGAACGTGTCGGTAGCTATGACGATGTCGTCTAGGTATCCGAACACATTTGGGGAGTCCTCAGGGCCAAACAAAATGTCAACCATTCTCTGCAGCGTACTGGGCGCGTTGCAAAGGCCGAAAGCCATGCGCTTAAATTGCCATAAACCGTATCCAGGTACTGCAAAAGCGGTGTATTTCTTGCTGCTTTCCTCCATTTTGACTTGGAAGTAAGCCTGCTTGAGATCGATCTTGCTTAAGTATCTGGCTGCGCGTAGCCTGTCTAGTATCATGTCCATTTGGGGCAGAGGGTAGCTATCCTTTTTCGTCACTTTATTTAATTCAATATAGTTGACGCAAAATCTCTCTGTCCCATCGGGCTTTGGCACTAGTAATGGCTGACTACAATAAGCGCTTGCGGATCTCTCGATTACCCCTAGTCTTCTAAGTTCTATAGCTGCCTTTTGTATTTCCTCTATCTTCTTCGGTGAACGTCTTCTGGCTTTACAGCGTATCGGGGTTGGGTCTGTCACTACGATGTGGTGCTCAGTTAAGTCCGTGTACCCCAATTCCTCTCCGGGATTGTTTGGTAGTATCTCGGCCACCAGTTCCTCGATTTCCCGTCTCTCCTCGTCGCTGAGCTCGGAGATACCCGCGCTCTCTGCGATGATGATTGCTGGAGACCTAGCTTCTGGCCGGTCGAACTCTCTCCACTCTCCCAGATTGGCTCGCCATAGGCCTTTGTGACTTGTATCCACTTTGAACGTCTTGCAGAAATCTTTGCCCAAAATCAGTTCATGTGTTACTTCTGCGACTGCTCTTGCCATAATCGTCTTGTCTATTCCGTCTAAGTCTATTCGGATTGGTAGAAATCCTAATACGGGCGACGTTCCTCCTGTCACCGTTCGTATCAGAGCTTCACTTGCTTTAAGTCGAGTCTTGTACCGCCTAGCGATCTCTGGGCCTACGATAGTTATCATGGCTCCAGGATCGAACAAGGCTCTGTACTCTTTTCCTCCTAGACTGACTTTAATGTAGTCTCTATTGTCTACCGTGGTCGTGGCTGCATGCACCTCCGCGTCTTTGGAATCTCTGTCGACTCCGGCTTCCTCCAATTGTGTAGGTGTGCTAGGGTCTGACATCGTTTCGTTGATCAGAGTGTCCACCGCTGCCTCGATTTTTCTTAACTTCATGAAATCTGTCTCTTCATCGAGCAAATCTTTCACTTTCGTCCTTATTCTTTGGTCTTCTTCTAATTCTTCCTCTAATAATTCATTTGCCTCAATCAGCTACTATTTCCTCTTCACTCATGCTATCTTCATCATCCTCTGTAGTTACCTCTTTGTCAATTTCCTACAATTTCTTCCCACTTATTGTCTCTCTTCAGGGCGGTTACTCGAGTTTCTCCGAAATCTAAAGCCTGTTCTAACCTCTGAGCTGACTTCCTCTGCTCGCCGTTATTGTCTGGCTCTACAGTGGATTCGGCTCCAAGTTTACGTTGGCTTCAGCTCTCATGATTTTTTCAGCTTTTCTGAATTCTGCTAATTCTTTTACCTTTGCCAGGCTCTTTTTCGAAAATTCCACGATATCTTCTAGTCCTCGACCTTGAATCATGTCTTTCTCTACTCTAAAGCCTCGCTTTTTGCACAGCTGGATTTCTTCGTTCAAGCTCGTATCATCGTCACTACTCTCCATTGGCGCAGCCGGCGTCCCGTCTGGCTTAGATTCCGTGTCTCTAGCGATACTGGCTCTAACTTGATTTCCTCTGTTTGCCCCTGAATTCACTAGTCTCTTCATCTCTGTGACAGAGTCTGGCCGTTGTGTTGCAATGGCGTCTCCTCTTTTCACATTCGCGTTTACTTCCTTCTCGGCCTGCAGCGTTTGCCCACGGGTTACGTCAGCGTTTCTTTCAGGCTTCGAATTTCTGTTTATCTCTCTTATCTCTTCTTGTTGTGCGCCTGTCTTTAAATAGCTGGTCTGGCTGTTGCTTACAGCTTTGGCCGCTACTTCCTGACTTCGCACAATTTCTCGTGGCTTGCTGCCACTTTCTCCCCCTCCCAAAATTGACATACTCCTGCAAACTGCGGGGGTATGATTGTCAATTTTGTTCGCTAATTGAGGGCCCAAGGCGTGAACACGGAGGTCGGCTGGCCTTTGGCGGCCTCCGTCGAGTCGTTTCCCAGAAGCTTTCTGACGTGAACACAATTTGTGCAGTCCCGCAGCGTCGTGCCTTTTTGTCCGCATACCTGACATGCAGTGTCTGGCTCAGTCTTCGGCTGCAGCGTTTGGAGAAGTTCTCTTGCTTTAGCACAGTTGTTGCAGTTTTTGAATTGTGCTCCAACTTGGCCACACCACTGGCATTTTCCGGACAATTTTATCGGGTAAGGGCAGGCGTTCTTCCTGTGACCGAATTGCCTGCAATTATAACATTGCGTTTTCGGACAATTCGCTGCCCTATGTCCCACTGTCTCGCAAACGTGGCACGGTCCATAATATTGAACTTGTGGTTGCGTTTGACTCATTTGTTGGCTCAGTGCTGGTATGAAGGGTTGCTGAGGTTTCTTCTGCGCTTGCGCCGGTTGCTGTTGCGGGGCTTGCACTTGCTGATTGGTTGCACAAACTTCCTGTGTCGTGGTTCCTTGCTGATTAGGAGTCGTCTCGGTTGTCTCAGCCTTTTTCTTTTTATTTTTCTTCTTCTTTGCTTTCGTAGCAACTTCGTTTGTTTCTGCTATCTCGTCTGTCGCAGCTACCTTTGGTTTTGGAGTAGTCGACCATGCTGCTGCTGGGAACTTGGACTTTTCTGCAGGTGGTGGGGGAGCATATCTGGCATCATGTTCTAGTTCATCTTCGAGTTCTTTACAGTACTTTTTTACGTCATGGAATGATTTAATCTTCTTGTGCTTTAGAGCTTTTCTGTAGACTGGCCTTAACCTGTCGATAAGTAGACTTAACTGTTTCTTTATTGACATTGGTTTATGCAGATGATCGGCGATATGTCTAAAATTCATAATGTACGTCGATATCTTTTCGCCGTTGCCTTGTGTTCGTCGTAACAGTTCGTCCATTACATCGTTCGTGTTGGCAGATGTGTAGAATTGCTCTTTGAATGCTGACAAAAAGTCTTTCCAAGAGTGGATGTCTGTTTTTTCTGTCTGATACCACATTTGTGCTCTTCCTGTCAAAGTATACGGTACTAGCTTTAGCATGGCTTTTCCCGGTATCTCTAGACTGTCTTTAATGCCTGTCAATTTCCTGTTGTAATCTTCGGGGTCATCTTTCGGTGAGCCTGAATACTCTATCTTTAGATTCTTGATTAGTTGTAAATGACTGACATGGTCTTTAGCAGAGATACGGTTGCGGCTACTACTTCTTTCCCTTCTGTGTCGTCTATGTCTGTTCCTATACGACGTGTCCTCTTCTGAAGAACTACTGTCTGACGAAGTGTCGGACGATTCTTCTGAAGAGCTGCTACTTGAAGATGGCGATCTTGACTTTCTGTATCGTTTACTTCTGTTTTCTGTTCTCGATTTGCCAATCTTCGATGTTGACTTCGGTCTGGAGTCGCGCCTGTATTTGTGACTGCCTTTCGTTCTTATGGTGCTGTCGGTTTCTGCTTCTGTCGATGTAATCTGCATTTCATGGATTGTCTTTTCCAGTTGTCTTCTCTGTGCCTCAAGTGAATCTTCATGCTCTGACTCTTCGCTCGAGTTTGGGCTAACCTGTAGCTTCTCCTCTGTATTTTTCGATTTCTTCTTCGTTCCTGTATCACTGGCAATTGCTTCAATTTCTGGAAAATTCTTGGCGAATGAGTCGCTTACAGGTATATGCTTTTTTCCTGGTGAGGAGTGCAGCAGAGTTGACGTGTGCTGGCTTACATACCATTTATTACTGGGCAATGATTTATTCGCAGCTTCAGTCAATAAATGTTTCACATGCTCGGAATATTGTATACTCGTCGACGCACTCGGTTGAATAAACTCTGGTCTAATTACTGGCTGTAACTGCGTCGTTAATTCTGTGACCTTTCTATTAGTTTCAAATTCCTCGTTATTCGTTTGTATTTGTCGTGGGATTATCGGTTGACCGTCCCATTCGTACCAAGGTGCTGCTAAATTTGTTTCCGTTAATATTCTCGCTCTAAGTAATCTGTCTTGCAGTATTGCTTTACTGCCGTTAGTATCTATTTTTAGTTCTTCTAAATAATCTCGCAATTCTTGTCGATCCAATTTCGTTATTTCTCTGATTATTGCTCTGACTTCCCTATTCTTACGGAGTGCCGTCATTACTCCTTGATGGTCGGCGTTGGACATTTTGTGGTCTTCTGGTGATTTATTCATGCTTAACCGGATTTGTGATTACTGTCTTCAAAAAAAATTTGTTCGCTCTAACCTCTAGTACTACTAAAAAATTTTCTGTCTGACTGTAATCGGTCGAATCTAGTATCTGTCTGTATAAATCTTCCTGAAATAAAAAATAAATTTTTCCCACGTCTGTCCTTAAGTCGTTGAAAGTTATCAAATAATTTTCGACGTACAAACTGTTAACCGTCAGAGTAATTTGATGGGGCACTGTGTTAGTGGGGTATCAAAAATAATATATAGAGAAATAATATTTACAGTACATATGAATAATTTATATAATGTAAATTATGGTCATGCAAAAAATTTCCGAATGTCGGGTAGGGTAAAAATTTTTAATTTTCTTCGCTGTTGAAGCGCTGATGCGTGAAAAAAAAAAATTCGTCGCAAAAAGTATAATTTTTCTCGGAAACGACCGTGTAGTAGTTTGGCTTGTCTCTAAAAATTGTTTAATTCTCCGTCACTAGTCAAATAAAGTCGCGTGATTTGCTAAACAACGGTGAGGTTATCCGGCTACACGAGTCAATCGATTTGACTGTAAGCTGTGACAAAAAAAAATTTTTTTATGGAAAGCCGCATATACCACTCGTGAACGCTCGCTATATATAGCGCTTGAGAAAAAAAAATTTTTCAGAATTTTTACCGCACTTGCTCTTCCGAGCGAAAGACAAAAAAAATTACTATCTTCTTCCCGACTTTTCTCGAGTCCTTTTCCACGTGGCGTCTACCAAGATGGCCGCCGAAACCGACCGCGTGGCAAAAAATGGCTAAGTCGCGTATTCTCACTTTTCTTTTTCTCCGTCTTTACTCTACGCCGCACGTTGGGCGTCACTGTGACGTTATGCTTTTTACCGTCCCTGGGGAGGCTTTGCACAACGTAAATGACACCTATGCAGGTTTATCGCGAGCCCGTATTTAATAATTATTGATGGACGCCCGAACTCGCGATTTTCAACACTTGTCCGCCGGCTTGAGACTCTCTTATACTCTAGGTCACGGGGGAGAGGTACAGGGAGAATATTACGCAAAATAAGACACGCGACTTTATAAAATTTAAACACTTTGTAATTTATTAATAATAAAAGAATCCAAATCAATATATTTGACTCGCGGACGCGTGCTCGTCCTCGGGCGAGCTCACCGTCTATATCGCGGGCTGACTCTAAGGTTAGAACTCACGGCGGGGAGGTATATTCCGACACTCCTACCTGTCTCTAATCCCTTTGCTCGACTTCCTCGCGTTCTGGTGTGCCTCGTGCCCTGTGGATGCGCACGCGAAAGAAACTTATTTTTTTACTCGGAAACTGCACACGGAGGGTAGATGCTCGGGTCGCTCTGGTTGTCGCCTTGGAAAAATGCTCGCTCGTGGTACTCTATGCTCGGGATGCTCATTCCATACTGACCATATTCGCACGTCCGGCAACTACGCCGGTTCACGGCGTCTCTCACTCTCTCACTCGCACTCACGCATTTCCCCTAGATCGCTCTCTCACGCCTATCATACGTTTACACGCTTTCGCACCATATATGCCATATATCATATCGCACTCTCGCGCCCTCTTTTACAACTTATTAATGCGCGCGATTTTTGAAACGCTCTTACACGCATGTCTGGCTCTATTAGTTGCTCTGACGCATTTTCGCACAATTACATGCTCCCGCACGCTTACATTTTTGTTATTCGCTCGCACGCGCGCTGTGGATTGAGCCGTAGCCCTCCACCTTTTCCCAATATCACACGGCGCATACGCGTTGCCTCCACTCTCTCTCGTCTGTCTCTAATGCATTCATTCTCTCGCTATCCATCCTTCTCGCACTCATTCCACAGTCAGTTGCTCGCCAACATGGCGGCCGCCGCTCGCGCGCGTACGCCTCGTGGCTCGCATGCCTCGTGTTTCTTGTCTCTCTCGCTCTCGTTGCTCCAGCGCTGCGCCGTTCGTCCCTCTCTCTCTCTCTTTCGCCTTGGCTGCCGCGCGCTGCTACGCGCTGTGCTTCCCCCACTCTCTCGCTCTCGCCTCGTGCTGCTGCTGCTCGGCGGCAGGCTGCTCTCGGCGCCGTGCTGTCCTCCTGGCTCTACAGCTGACTGCTCGCTTGCTGCTGAAAGCACCACCGAGTATAAGAATATGTTCTCTTACTGGGTGGTGTCCAGGCGAGCAGCCATCGACGGGATCCCCGTCACAGCATATATTATTGATTTAAAAAAGTTTCATTGGGTTATCACGGCCTTATTATCGTTTTTTCAATTTCTAAGCGGGCGATATATCTCTACATATAGGCTACCGGCTATACAGGCTTCAAGTCTTATAGGTATAGGTGGGGAGTCACTTAGCCAATCACGTGCGCGGAAAAGTGTGAGTGAAAGAGAGTGGGGATACCACTAAAAACGTCGCGCTTGCCATATAACATGCTTCCTCTATGTGTATATGCTCGAAGGATACGATATACGATATGCTTGCGCGTGCGCAGTTGCACGCGAGTACCCGAGTAGTCGTAGCTGTCGCCGCGGATTTTAAAGCTAACTAGAGAAATTGTCTGAGCGCGTGTAGATTATTTTTTCCTTTAGTGCTTTCACAGTAGCAAACGTGTTAGATAATTTAAAATTGTGGTATAGCTACTGAACAATACTTGAGGGAGCATTATAGCGTTATTCGTTAGCAAACAACATTCGACCATGTACTATAGACTATAGTACTGCCGCATAACAGGAGAAGCTAGCATTAGGGTTTTGAAATGCAATACCTAAAGTTGTGGGCGCTTAGATAAAGTATCGCCAATCGAATGTAATCATTTCTCGTAGGCCCGTATGTACGCTTTTACTTGGGGAAGAAGTGTTGATTCACAGTATAGTGACACAGTTACGTGCGTTTACATGCAGAAAAGTACGTATACAAATGTGAATAGCTAACTGTAGGACTCACAATACTGATCGTGGCGACTCGAAACTGCCGATTTTGATGTCGCAAGTCTATTCACACTTGAATGCGTACTTTTCCGCCGTTCCGCGTAGAAGCGCACGTATACGCACTTACGTCGCAAGGAGCAGGGGCTTAATTTCAGATTTGAATCGACGCGCGCTTAACTAAAGGTACCCCCACATCGTGTGCATTAGCCTCGCATATACTCGCGGCGACAGCGTCGCCTACGGCTAGCTGTAGATATCCGCACATACGTTCGCGCACGCATGGCTACGTGCGGGTACCCTCGGCTAGCCGAGGGGGCAGACTGCCCACGCGTGGGCTGGCCGAGCAAGCGGCCCGCACGGAGGCCGGCAGTCGTTGCAGTGTGAACACTGCAATGAAAGTCTCCAAGGGTAAGCTAACCTAAACGTATTGCGCTAAAGGATGAATAAAATGTACCACTCAATTTGAGGACAAAGTTTTTATACTGTTGGAGGCTGCGTTCGCGTAGCTATACGATCAAAAAACTACCTTCTATTGATTCAGGAGCAGTTAGTTTAATAGAATTCTCATCTAAATTAAAAAATACCGTAGCAGCAATAAGAACTTTAAATTACACAGGCTATCTAAATAGTCCTGAGTTCACAAATGATGTTCTTAAGAAAATTCCAAATTCAATGCTTCAAGATTATGCGCGTTTCTCGAAATTAGCTAAATTGAAGAAAAGCGAAAAATCTTCTTTAGAAATTATAGCTGAATTTATGTTTTATGAATCAGAAATTGCTGTTGAAGCTGGAATAGTTGGTTTACATGAAAATTTTAATATTTCAGGAAAAAATCTTCATGACAAAATTCAAAGTAGTCGGGCTACAAATCAAAAAATCCTGTTAGCAACTAATACTTCCAAAGTAAAGAAAGATGACAATTCAACGAGAAATGAAAAATGTGTTATTTGCAATCAACAACATTCTTTAAATGAATGTAGTCAGCATTTGCGCGAAACTACGCGTGAGCGTTGGAAGATTGCGAAAAAATATATAGGTTATGCTTTAATAGCTTATCTCAAAATCATTCACGTGATGAGTGTACAACGTCGGTGAGCTGTAGTCAATGTAATCGTAAGCATCATGAAACATTACATTTCATAGTCCGTTTCGATGAAGTAAAATCAAAACAAACTAAAAATTCTAACCTTAAATCAAACTCCCAAAAGCCTTCATCAAGTACAGAATCGAAAGATTTAGTACAAAATTTAGACTGACTATATGATAGAATTTTATTAAAAGTTGTACCTATTGAGATTGTAGGAAAGAAAAAAAGAAAAAATATTTTTGCATTACTCGATGAAGGATCTACTGTAACTTTAATCAATAAGAATATTTTGAATGATATTCGAGAAGTAGGTACTCGAGTTAAAATCGCTTTGAAAGGTATAGGTCAAGAAAGACCAGTTTCATTTAGTAATGAGAAAATAGACATCAAAATGAAATGCGACTCTGGTAATTTTACGTTGAAAAATGTTTTAGTGGTGCTATCTATTGCTTCCGTTGTTGAGTTTGTCTAGTGATGTCTCGAAATATTGTGTTGAAAAGTCGGGAATTTTTGTAAAGCCCTATCTTTGCAATCCAGATATTTTAATTGGTCAAGATTTTTGTCAATTAATAATTAGTCGAGAAATTCGACTTCTAGATAATAGCTCTTTTATACTATCTAGAAGTTTGCTTGGCTGGTCCATTCACGAAAAAATTCTAGGAAATCCTTAGAGTCTCCAAGCTTATCAGTAAATAGTGTCAGCGTAGAAAACAATTACTTAGATAGCTCACACAATCTTGTTAAAGAATATTTTAATCTCGAAGAGCTAGGTGTAGAAAATCGCCCTAGAGTTAATCAGAACAACGCTCGGATTTTAAAAATTCTTAATGAGACTAGTTATTACAATGATAAATTCTGGGAAGTAGGTCTTCTTTAGAAAAGTGACGATACTAACATTCCTAATAGTAGAAGCAATACATTGAACAGACTTAAACTTTTAGAGCGAAAGCTGGATAAAGATACGCAATATGCCGAAGTGTATATAAAAAAATGAACCAATTAATCGATAAAGGTTTCGCAATCAAAGCAGATAACTCACTCAAAGGTCGCGTATGGTACCTACCACATTTTGGAGTGTACAATATAAATAAACCTGGAAAAGTTAGATTTATATAATGTATAATTCTCTTATAGGTATTCTTGCGTTTTCGTCAAAATTTATCGCTATAAAAGGAGATTTGCGTGACATGTTTTTGAAAATTAAAATTAGAAAAGAAGATCAGAACGCACAAAGGTTTTTGTGGCGAGGAAATAACAATCCAATCGAACCTCAAGAATATGTCGTGAGTTCTCTTCTTTTTGGCGCGAATTCTTCCCTGTGTACTGCTACATATATTCCTAATAAAAATGCACAAAAATTCATTTCTACCTATCCTGAAGCAGTTAACAGCATCTTAAATAATTGTTATATGGACGATTTCCTTGATAGTTGCGAAACTATCAAGGAAGCTGAAAATCGTATACAGCAAGTTAAAATAATAAATAACGCTGCTGATTGGGAAATGCATGGTTGGGTCAGCAACGATCCAAACATTTTCAAAGTTCTGAATAACGATAAAGTCGCAGTAGATTGAGTAAACTTATTAAAGTCAGATGACAATCGCGACCATGTACTTGTCTTACAATGGTTAACTATTTCCGATTTATTTACGTACAAATTTAATAATTCTAAAATTCCAGATGATTTAAGAAACGGAATACGGTGTCCAACTAAAAGAGAATTTCTGAGTGTAGCCATGTCAATATATGATCCTTTAGGGTTTATTTATCCATTCACAATTGAAGCGCGAATCATAATGCAAAATATTTGGGCAAGCAGAATTAAATGGGATGAAAAAATTCGGGATGATGAATTTCGTAGCTGGAAGCGTTGGCTAAATGAAGTAGATAATGTCGAAAAATGTAGAATTCCACGTTATTATAGAATTCAAGGGGAATCTATCACTTCAATCCAATTACATATATTTTGTGGTGCGAGCGAAAAAGCATATGCGGCTGTTGCTTATTGAAGATTTAAATTTTCGAATAATAAATTTCACACCGCTATTATCTTAGCTAAAAGCAGAATAGTACCTTTAAAGTCTACAACAATACCCCAACTTGAACTTCCAGCAGCAGTATTAAGTGTACGTCTTGCTAAAATAATTTTGAAAGAACATACCTTTCAAGTAGAGAAAAACGTGTTTTGGTCAGACTCTCAAACAGTCTTAAATTGGATTAGGTCCGATTCAAGCCCTTATAAAACTTTCGTTATGAATAGGTTAGGGGAAATTAGCGAGGAATCTAAAAGCTCGGAGTGGCGATGGATACCATCTAATGAGAATCCTGCAGACAATGCAATGCGTTGGGTCCCAGAAAGTTTAGAGAATAATAGTCGTTGGTTTTTAGACCAGTCATTTTTGAGAGAAGAAGAAAATTCATGGCCAGTCGAATTTTTAAAAAAAGATATTATTAATTATAGCGAGCTAAAACAAAAAGTATTGATTGTAGATAACCTGATCTCGGAATCGAATGAACTGCCATCGTATTTACCGGATCTATCAGGCTTTTCTTCGTGGTTTCGATTAATCACAACTACCGCGCGAAGCTTAGAAGCTGTTGATGTGTCGTTAGAAATTTTAGAATCGCGGACAGATTTAGAGCGACATACCGCTACAGAAGAATTTTGGATCAATGAGTTACAACATGCTTCATTTCAGAAAGAAAAATGTGCCATTAAATATGCCAAGACGCTTCTAAAAGATAGTAGAATCCCATCGTTATCACCCTTTTTAGACAATGAAAATTTACTTCGTGTTGGAGGTCGCATAGAATTTGTAGTAGAAGTTAAAAAACAGTTTCAATCTTTAATTTTGTGTTCAAAAAACTCTGTAGTTCAACTTTTAATAAAAACTTATCACGATACATTTTTTCACAAAGGTCACGAAACCGTAGTAAATGAATTACAGCAAAATTATTGGATTTTAGGAGTTTGAAAAAGTTTACGTTCGATCATACATAAATGTACAATATGTCGAATTCTAAGAGCGCAACTTTTCAATACAAAGATGGTTAATCTTCCACTTGCTCGTTTAGGCTATAAATTAAGATCTTTTTCTCATTGCGGTTTAGATTTTTTTGACCCTATAATGGTAAAAATAGGTAGAAGAAGAGAAAAGCGTTGGGGAGCACTTTTTACATGCATGACCACTAGAGCAATTCAAATTGAATTAGCTCACAGTTTCAATTCTGATTCAGCCATAATGGCAATACAGAGATTTACAGCTAAACGAGGTTTTCCATCAAAATTATATAGCGATAATGGCACAAATTTCCGAGGCGCACATCAAGAAATAAGAATTACATTAAAGACTTTAGATAAAGACAAACAACGTTCCTTTGCTTTAAAACATAGATTCGAATGGCATTTTAACCCCCCCCCCCCAGTTCTCCTCATAGGTGCGTAGGAAAGATTAATACGATCAGGAAAAGAATCCTTATTTTTTGTCTTAACCCGTTAAGGGCCAAAATGGCATAAACGATGCGACGGTCTTTGACGCCGTTTAACTCGTGCTATGATTGAGTAAAAAAAATCGAAAGAGACATATTTTTGAAGTTCGAAACCTGCTCTTTCGAATGGTGACCGCGGAATCGATCTAAATTATTTTTTTCTGTATAAATATTCAGTTTAAAAAATAAAAACACGATTTTTTCAACCTTTTTTTTCAAATCCAGTTTCAACAGGTTTCCCAGTCTGTTAACAAGTTGGAACCTGTTCAACTGGTGGAGTAAATGTCTGAACTTTAAAAATATGTCGGGAAGAAGTTAATTTTTCACATTGGTGTTTACAAATTGGCGGCCGATTCACAGAATTTTTATCAATGCATTCACGATTTTTTTTAGCAGAAAATATGAGTGAACCGAGGAAATTGCTAAAAATGAAAAGTTCTTAGAATCACTCACAGAATACGTCAGAATTTTTTTGAAACCTTTTGAGCAACTTTTTGATTTTGCAAATTGCAAAATTATTGCAAAATCAAAAAAGTTGCTCAAAACTCTCCGGAAAAATTTGTGCGTATTCTTTGAGTGATTCTAAGAACTTTTTATTCTTGGTAATTTTTGTCAAGGGCCCATTGCTTCCAAGAAAAAAATTATCAAATTAGTACCAGACGTAAAACTCTGACGGGATTCCACATTCATCCACTGTCCGCTGCAAACAAAGTTTACATTGTCCAACTATCACCAACGTGGAGGTCGACGAATATTGATAGTCTCGTTTCTTTTACATTTTTAAAATTTTTTAATTTTATTTATTTTCTAGTTTTTTAATGAAATTTATGATCCCGTTTCCGTGTACAGAAATGCTTATCCGGCGTGTAATTGTGAGTAACACTGTATGCAATAATATTTTTGGCAATCAATACAAAGTCTTGTAGTTCTTTGACTACATCCCTTATTATTACATGTTCTTCTCATTCCTGAACCGTGCCTATGAGACTTGAGATCACCTAATCGTGATTTCAATAAATATTCTCTACTCACTTTTTTACACAGCTCTCTTGTTTTCATTTCACGTTCATCGTCCTTTTTGCAAAGATTTTTTAGTATGACTGCATTAGCGATTGACATCTGTATAATCCGTAAGAAAATTGCGTACGTCCATTTTTTAGATCGTATACTAGGAGAAACTTTCTTACTTCGAAAATCATGAACATCTACTCCTCCCATATACTTATTATATAATGAAAAAGCAAAAGGGAATCCAATTTCTTTTCTTTCGTGATCAGTTTTTGAATATCTTATTACTGACGTGATAGGATTCACACCAGCCGCTGTATGTAATGAATAGACACCTCTTTTGAATCGATCACACTTACAAAATTCATCCCACTATTTCGTTTATGACTCACTTTGTGTGTTCCCCGTGGAGCTTTCTTTTGAAAGACATACTTTTCTTTCACTCTATCTCTACGAACAGTTCCCGTCGATTCCAAACCAAATGTATTCAAGTAGAAATCTAAACCTGGGCTGGTAAAATAATTATCAAAATATAAGTGATACTCTGATAATGTTCTTATTGGGAGGCTACATAAAAGTGGATTGACCATTTGCAATACAACCCTAGAGCCAAGCGGACAGAAGGATAAGTTTATTCCAATGCTTGGATCGTTTTTACCACAGTAAATATCTACATTGAAAATAAATCCGTTAACTCTACATAGAGTCCACAATTTCATCCCGTAACGATCAGGTTTTGAGGGCAAACACTGTCTCAAGCATGTTCGACCAAACAATCTAACCATCATTTCATCATCTGAAAATGCAGTCGAGAAAAAACCAAATTGCTGGAGATTTTTTCGGAATAACTGTAAGGTTCCTCCCACTTTCCATGCCTTATCAATGTTGTTTTGATCAGTAGGTTTGGAATATTTTAATTTAGATTTTATTTCTTTGAATCTGTTGCGTGACATTGCTGATAAAATATCTGGGAAATTCACAAGAGAGTCAGTTTCCCAGAACTCATATTGATTATTTCGAATATTGATAGATGATAATAAAAGTATACCTACAAAAGTATTCAATTCTCCTACAGATATTTGTAAGCCATTTACTTGACTAGCTTCAATAACATAATTTTTGATCTCGCTAGAAAAAAGAGTTCAAATAATTCCACGTCTGACATTCTGGCAATTTCTCTTCGTTTTGCTGCACTCAATAACAGTTGATCCTTTAAATCTGCAGAATAAATTTATTCTCCATCACTCCATGAAAATATATGACCTGGTTCAATTTTTTCTGTTTTTCTGTGTAATTGTTACAAACAGACCTGTACGAAACATTCTGTACGGGAATTTCTGGATCGGTATTTTCATCAACTGATGAGCTATCCTCATCAGAGCCAGAATCATTCCCATTACTCTGCTGAAAGTATCAAGGTTGAAATCAACCTTGATCGGTACCTTGATTCGAGGTTGATGATACCTTGATTCAACCTTGATTTCAACCTTGATTTCAACCTTGATTTTATTAAATGTAAAGTACAAGGTACTAGGCTTTGCACACTGATTTTGCCTGTATACAGTGGATTAGTATTAAGTTGGTTATCAATATTGAGATAAAAATGGAAAAAAAAAGAATTTTTCAAATTTAAAAAATATTTACTTCATAGCGATCACCCATCTGAGTAGGAACCTTGCCTAATGCTGCTTAACTTTCATGATAGAAAGTTCATGGTGCGATGTGTTGGGAAGAACACATCACACTATTAGTAAACTCAAATGTTAATGTCTTTTACTGAATCAGGTATTTTTGCGTATTGTTCATGATAAATATTTTAAAATTAGTTTCATAAAATATTTGACGAAAAAATTTATTTTTTTGAGTCTATTCAAGGCAAGGGAATTTTTTTAATTTTTCAATATTAATAGCATTATCGAACTACAAATAAAATATATTAACGGACATAAATTTAAAAGTATTAAAGTAAAACTATAATTTATGAAAAATAAATTATTAATGCTGGTAGTTTTAGCTATTAGCATACGCTTATCAAAATAACATACAAATTTTTATGCAAAGATCTCTGCAGAATTCTCTGCAGGGCGCTACAGAGCAATTTACAGGGTTTTCTGTAGGAGGTCCAAATTCTCTGCAGAAGCAATTACAATGCAGAAATCTCTGCAGTAATCTGTGCAGTAAGCTTTGCAGAGAATTCTACATAAGTTACTGCAGCAGCATTGACATTGTTCATCTATAGAGAATTGGACCTCCTGCGGGGAATCCTGTAGATTGTTCTGCAGAGCTCTGTAGAAAAGTATGCAGAGATCTCTGCATAAATATCTGCTCATTATTTTAATAAGGGTAGTTTTCTTTTGATTAATGCTAGTAATTTTTTAACATTAATAGCGTTATCGAACTAAAAATAAAATATATTTACGGACTGGTAATAAATTTAAAAGTGTTAAAGTAAAACTATAAATTATGAAAAATAAATAATTAATGCTAAGAGTTTTAAAAAAGTTAAAAAAATTCCCTTGCCTTGAATGGACTCAAAAAATTAATTTCTTCGTCAAATATTTTATGAAACTAATTTTAAAATATCTTTAAATTCTTTTTTTTTCATTTTTGTCTCAATATTGATAACCAACTTAATACTAATCCACTGTATACAGGCAAAATCAGTGTGAAAAGCCTTGTACCTTGTACTTTACATTTAATAAAATCAAGGTTGAATCAAGGTATCATCAACCTCGAATCAAGGTACCGATCAAGGTTGATTTCAACCTTGATACTTTCAGCAGGGTAGGTATAAAAAGATTTTCTTCACCTTCATTAGATTCCTCATTATCAGACTCATCATCAGAAGATTCAGGATAATTTTCGTTTGAAATTTTTATTGCTATCCGTTTACTCATTTTTAAGTCAAATAGAAAAATCCGGTATTATGTCAACGTTCAGCAGTTGTAAAAACAGCTTGCAATAAATTGTACTGCTCAAGTACTTATGTTCTGCTTCGTATAAATTGGCAGATTTATATTGATAATGATGAAATTTGGGAATTCTCTATATCTTCTACAGCACCACAGTATATTCGATTGATCGAATTGAGTTGATATAGGAAACAGTTGCAAAATATCGAGAGGCCACGCCGGTATGAGAGAAATAAAGCTGCGCAGGATGAATTTTCACAACGGATATAAATTCGATATTTGATCATTTTTTTCTTGGAAGCAATGGGCTCTAGACAAAAATTACCAAGAATAAGAGGTTCTCAGAATCACTCAAAGAAAACACATAAATTTTTCCGGAGAGTTTTCAGCAACTTTTTTGATTTTGCAATAATTCCGAAAGTTTCGAAAAAATTTTGACGTATTCTAAGAACTTTTTATTCTTAGCAATTTCCTCGGTTCAGTCATATTTTCCGCTAAAAAAAATCGTGAATGCATTGCTAAAAATTCTGTGAATCGGCCGCCATTTTTTAAACACCAAAGTGAAAAATTAACTTCCTCCCGACATATTTTTAAAGTTCAGACATTTGCTCCACCAGTTGAACAGGTTCCAGCTTGTTAACAGACTGGGAAACCTTTTGAAACTCGATTTGAAAAAAAAGGTTGAAAAAATCGTGTTTTTATTTTTTATACTGAATTTTTACATAGAAAAAAATAATTTAGATCGATTCCGCGGTCACCATTCGAAAGAGCAGGTTTCGTACTTCAAAAATATGTCTCTTTCGATTTTTTTTACTCAATCATAGCACGAGTTAAACGGCGTCAAGGCCGTCGCATCGATTATGCCATTTTGGCCCTTAACGGGTTAAAAGAACATGCGCCGAGCGAAGAAACTCTTTTAACTGCATTAGCAGAGGCAGAACATTCCATAAATTCTAGACCTCTAACACATGTTTCGACAGATCCGCTGGATAGGGAAGCTTTAACTCCCAATCATTTTCTTTTGGGCTCTTCGAGTGGTACTGTGCGACGTACGCACTATGATGCTCAATTAAAATGTCTAAGAAAACAGTGGCGTTTAGCTCAGCAATTTGCAGATGCCTGTTGGAATCGTTGATTGTGCGAGTACCTACCTTCTCTGTTACCAGGAAAAAAATAGTTGAAAACTAATGTTTCTCTGCAAGTTGGCAACGTAGTATTAATATTTGATAGTGAAACACCTAGGAATGCTTGGCGATAGGGTGTAATAATTAGAACATTACCGGGAAAAGATGGAGAAGTCCGAATTGTAGTTAAAACTGCTTATGGTATATTTTTACGTCCAAGTCAAAAGATTATTAAAATCGCATAGTTATTAGTTTAATTTAAGTCAATTATAATAAAATAATTAATTTTAAATGATAAAGTACAAAACGTAAGTTTTATACAGGAGGGAGAATGTTCCATGTTATATTTAAGAATAGAAAAAAAATGTAAATCTATCCGTTTTTGTTAATTAGACTTTTAGAACAATTTTCTCATAAGCCTAGGAGCAATGAGATTAAATCTTGGACTCAGTATTTTCGAAATGAGGGAGCAATAAGATTTGAGCTTGGGCTCAGTTATTTTGATTACGAGCACGAGAAGCTGATGTCTTCGAAACTGCATGTATGTTAATTTCCAAGTGGCAAATAACAATCGAGATTATCGATCCAAAATCTGAGTGTTTGGTTGCCAGGGCAATAACAACGATCGGAGATGTTTTTTATTTTTTAGGTCAGACGGAAAAAAGTGCTCAAAACAATTAGACATTTTTATTCTGTACCCTTTTCTTCTAAATAAATAATATCTAATAAAAAGTTATTATTCTTCTTATTTGAGAGAACATTAGGGCTTAAGAGCTTGGGGTTTAGGAGCTTAGGGATTAAGAGATTGGGGTTTAGGAGCTTAGAGTTTATCAGCTAGGGTTTAAGACCGTAGAGTTTAGGAGTTTAGGGCTTAATAGCTTAGAATTTAGAGTTTAAGATTTTAATTATTTGAAGTCGTTGTCTAGGAGTATATAAGTTTAAGAGATGAAGGTTTAGCATTTAGAGCTCAAATTTTTTTAAATTCCCTGTGTGGGGCTATGTGGGTTTACAAACATAGGGTATAAGAGCTTAGGATATGAAGGTATATTATTTATACTCGTTGTCTGGGGGGGGGGGGGTAGGGTTTAAGAGCTTAGGACTTAAAAGTTTAAGGATTAAGAGTTTAGGATGCAAGAGCTTAGGGTTTAGAGTATAAAGGTGTAATGGTTGGTGGGTTTTAGAACTCAGGGTTTAAGAGCATACAGTTTAGCGTATGCATATATGATTGCTGAATCTTAGATACATCGTTTTGCCAAATAGTTTGAATAAAAAAAATTTTAGCCTGTGGCACTCACAGAGAATCACCCAAATGTCTTAAACTTTTCGCTCCGCGGACTTTATTTTAATTTATCAATTATGCAGTTAAAGGGTGAAATCTTGAGCCTAAATGCTTTAACCATACTACCCCTCGGATCTCGAAGTCAGCCTTTTAAAAACATTGATTTCAAGAGCAAAATTTAACGCATGAAGGCTTAAGCACTATCTCTTAAAAGGCCTACAGATTGATCGTTTAATTGAAGGTAATTCGAATAATAAATACAAGAATAAAAGATATTTTCAGTTTTTTTCTCCTCAGGCTTAATTTCAATTAATCAATTCCACAGTATAGAGATATCTACTACTTCGTATTTCGAGGTCAATCGTTTAAAAACATTGATTTTAAGAAGCCAATTCTTCTAAATTCGCATGTTCCCAGGCAGCGAGTATAAATAATTTAATATCGATACGCTAAACGGTATGCTCTTAAACCCTAGGTTTATAAACCTACTTACCGTTTAACGGCGAATTTATATAATTACACCTTTATAAGCTAAATCCTAAGCTCTTACTTCCTAAGCTTCTAATCCTTAAACTTTTGAACCTTAAGCTCTCAAATTCTACCATCCTAAGCTCTCCTACCCTTAGGCTGCGAGAAAAAAATTCAATCTCAATACCCTAAACCTTAAGCTTTTGAACCCTAAGCTTCTAAATTCTCATGCTTCAAACAGCGAGTATAAATAATTGAACCTCAATGCGCTAAATGTATGCTCTTAAACCCTAAGCTCCTAAATCCACCTACCATCTAACGGCGAATTCATATAATTACACCTTTATACGCTAAACCCTAAGATCTTGCATCCTAAGCTCTTAATCCTTAAACTTTTAAGTCCTAAGCTCTTAAACCATTCCCTCCTAAGGTCTCCTACTCCTAGACAACGAATATAAATAATATACCTTCACATCCTAAGCTCTTATAACCCTATGCTTGCAGACCCACATAGCCGCACACAGCGAATTTAACAAATTTGAGCTCTAAGCGCTAAACCCTGATCTCTTCAATTTATATACTCCTAGACAACGACTTCAAATAATTAAAATCTGATGCTCTAAATTCTAAACTTAATCTCTTAAACCTTAATCTCTTAAACCTTAATATTTTAAACCCTCAGCTGGAATTTATGCTGTTTCAAATTTCCCGCACTTTTTATTTTTATTTTTGACCGATAAAACAGGTGTCATATTTCATTATCCCCTTTGGTAATGAGAGTGATTAGTTTCAGACATATAGCGCTGTATTAGCTTTAGAATGACTTGCGATTCAGTATTGACGAAAAATGTGATATTCATTATTGACTAGCTCCTTTGTTGGGCTTAATTATTATGTACAAACCTTTGGTTTTTTGTTGGTAAATATTTTTGTAATTTATATTTTTAGTAAGATTTTGTACGAATTATATTTATTTTTGTTATTTGTGTTTATTAAAGGCTTGAGAAGGTCCTAGATTAAGGATGAAACGTTGCCAGAGTAATTATGTTGTTTTTTATTTGATTGTTTATCAATCAAATACCCTAGGGCTGCCTCCCAATATTGCCACTTGAATTTATTTAAACCCTAAGCTCTAAATCCCTAGGCTTTTAAACCCTAAGTTTGTACACCCCAAGATCTAAAACCTGAGCTCTCAAGGCCTAAGCTCTTAAACCTTAAGCTTCTAAAGCCGTACACCCCAAACATTATTTTTACTGATCCAGACATTCTGGTATCTCTTGGATTTGGCCCGGATCTTAGTTTGGTCACAGATTCATAGCTGAGGAGAAACCATCTCAAAATGATAAATTTCCTCAGTAATGGATCCAGGTACAACATCCGAATAACGCAAAGGGCCATAACAGCGTTTAGCACATAAAATAAAATCCAGGGTTACTTGACTTTTAAACTCTACGACCAAAGAGATCATATCGAGGCCTGCTGACGAAGAATGTGATGTTTGACTGGCTGCGTCATTAGCTGATTTTGCCGGGAGTTGCCGGACTTCCAAAATATTAGATTGAAGCCTAGAAACCTCAAGAACCTCCAGAATCTTAACGGCAATGTCATAGAAAGCTTAAGAGCCAAGACTGTCTTCAGGGACAGTAACCTTTAGTTCTGAGCTCTCACGTACACGAACACGCAGTTTTTTTAGTTAAAAATGCAATCGAAAGAAAATATAACCTCTAATATAAAACTACAGTGTCACGCTAAAAATATAGCTAAAGTTAAATATAGCAGCTAAAGGCGATAAAATACAGTAAATTAGTAAAAATAACAGTCTAACTAATATATCTAAAACAATTACAAGTCTGCATTCATTTCTAAGTGCAAGTTTTCTGTCGAAATCATAAAAGACTAGATCCGCTATTCGCTAAGTGATCATAGGTGAAAAAGGTCGGACATCTGTAACACAGGGTTTGTGACCATATATCGCGTAGTATAATCCCCGAGTTTAGTTAGCCCAAAAATTTTTTAAATTAGATACTTCCATTTGATGAAAACAATTTTCTAAGCAATATTAATTTAATTACAAACTCAGAAAAGATAAACAGTCGAATGTAAATTTAATTTGATTTTGTTGAACCTACGAGAAAGTAGCGCCACGTGGCCGCATCAATATAATCTCGAATAACACACTCAGCAAAATATCATACTACAAATCAGTTAAAGTTACATTTTAAAACCACATAAAAGCAAAAGCGCATGCTGGATAAAAACCGCTAAAAATTCGCACACACTAAAGCACACTCGTCATGAAAAGCACTTACGAAAATAGCGTAATTTGAAGCAGCAGTAAGATAGTTACGGTAATTGAAGCTGGATGCAGTGGATATTGACAGCTACTGATAATCAGGCAAGCACGAAGGCGATGATATACCAGTCGACGAAGGACTAGCAATTGAACAAGCAAGAGACTTGTAGCAGTTTTAACCACGTGCTTTACCTATCCCAGCATACTGCAAGAGCCTTATGCTCGCACATGGACTCGAAAACCACAGCGGGCATTTAGCTCCCCACTCCGCCGCAATCCATCCACTTGTCGGTGTCGCGTGCGTGTGTGTATCGCCTCACTCTCTCTCCTTGCGCGCCGTCGGCACGCTAACATACGCGAGTCTGGAGGAGAGGGAGCCCCACCGCGCAGCCAGTGATTATGTAATCTCGAGGTGGCGTGCACGTTTTTGCGGCGCTACGACGATGCGAGGAGCCGGAAGGGGGGTCTTCGTCTCCGTCTCGGTCGAGAGCGTGGGTCCGCAGCCATCTTTAACTTTAGTCGCATTATAATACCTCAGCCAGTCAACAAAGATTACTGGCTTAAATATTATTTTATACGCGGCGTCCAAATCTTTTATTACACGAAGTATTCGCCCTATAAAGTATTCTCGCGAGTCGTGGATATGAGAGAATCTCCGTGGTAATTTTTAAACATATGAATCGGTACAACAAATTGATATACCTCGGTTCGTCTGGCAACGCGGTTCGAGCCCCAGATAATAACTGGGAATAAGCCGAGTGCGCAAACCAGTGGGTTGCAATTATGTTCACATGATTGTGGCCCTCTCTGGGATGCACTACCGCCTTGCCCAGCCCTCGTAAGTCCTTGGAGTAAATTTATACATACATATTCTTCGAAACCATTGTCTTTCAGTCGATGGGCGCTCAATACGCGTCCGCATCGACGCCATGTTGGTAGCGCGGCACATGCGTTTAATATTACTACTTTAAATATCTTAGTGAATATTATAGTTACAACTCAAGTTTCTATCAGTCGTTTACACATACACACACACACACACACACGCACGCACACACACGCACGCACGCACACGCACACACACACGTATTAGGCTACCAAGTTCTGCATCCATTCTTAAAAAGAGTCAGGATGGCCTGCTCTATCATTGGAGAGGCTCAAGACAAGCAAAATGGATTTTGAATTGTTAAAATCGAATATTATTTGATCGTCCCTCCACGAATTCAAAGTTTTATTGTGACCTAGTATAGCGATGTGAGTGAAAAAGTAACGAACAGGGGAATAGAACAATATGCATCATTATCCAGCCATGAACATCCCGCCTAGCTCGGTAAGGTCAGCTACTTGGAATCTCCGGCATTGCGACCTTCCCTCCACGAGTGCTTGCCAGATACTACCGAAGCCTTACGTTTACCTTCGCATTTTCTTTCCTCCGAATTTTTTTTTCTCCGAATTTCTTTCCTTCGAGTACAATTATAATGAATTTGAGTATTTTTACGATAAAATTCTATTTTTACTACAAATTATAATAGAATATACAACATCACATTTCAGAGCACATTGCAAAAGATGTCTTGTCAATGCATTATATTGTTTATTATATGAAAAAATCTATTAGGTCCGACACGAAGAATATTGAATAATAATTGATACGTATTTTTTCTTTTTGCAATTAAACAATTATTAACAACGATACAGCGCATTGAAACAACTCGTGACGTCACGATGTGAGTTTCGGTATAGTCATTAGTATATCTATACAGGTATGTATCGTGACGTCAAGAAATTTTCAATGTGCTGTAGTGTTGTTAATAATGGGTTGATTGAAAAAAGAAAAAATACGTATCAATTTTTTAAAATATTTTACGTGACGGACCTAATAGATTTTTTTATTTAAAAAACATATTGTGTTATATCTGGCGTTGTAATAAACTTTTCACAATAATTTAAATTGACCTTTATTTACTATTATGAATATAATTATTAATGTTTGGTTTTATTTTTAAAACATAAAATTTTTTTAAATAATCAATTTATTAAGAACAAATTACACCCGGTAATTGTAATATTTGTTCACTAAAAGCTTACTACGAGCATTATAAAAATATTCTTGAATTAACTAATTTTGTGAGAAAAATAAAAAGGGATGTAGCTGAGAACGACAGCACGTGTTTGTACCATGTGTTGGAAAGTCTCTGCGGGAAGAAGCTAGGGCTGTTAATGTGTCATAGCAGCTTAGCCCTGAAAAAATTTGATATTTTACCTACTTTTTAGAACGAAAGCCGAAACTTTCATTTGATTTTTAACCCTGTTCTTAACATATTTTTGTCGAAATTCTTTTTGGAATCATTTTTACATGAGTGTTAGAACGCTATGTCAAAATTACAAGGTCATAGAAGCAGGAGAAGTTACCTTAAATGGAGTCCATAGATGAGCAGTTTTAGTAGAAATATGCACCTGTTTACTTGTTTAAATATTAAGTTATTTACACCAAACTTGTTGCAATCGACTGCTATTTGCAAGCTGATGAGACTGGGGAAAAAATTTTTTGAGAAATGTTTATAGTTTCGTAGTTATATGCGTATACTTATGTGCCTGCATTATATCCTATTAAAAAAAAAAAAATTGTGGAGGGACTATCAAATATTGTTCGATTTCACAAATTCAAAATCCATTGTGCTTGTCTTGAGCCTCTCCAATGATAGAGTAGGGCATTCTGACACTTTTTAAGAATGGATGCAGAACTTGGCAGCCTTTCACACACACACACACACACACACACACACTAGGCGGTACCCGCCTGCTCGCTTCGCTCGCTAACCCAGATAGCTTCAACTTTTAATTTTTTGCAGACCTTCAACTTATCATTTTAAATCATAACAATTTCACGCTCCTCCTATATTTTCAATCATGTCCTTCACCCTCCAGCTATGTCGTAATTCCTATATAACCCTCTACCTTATACCTTCACCTATAACTTTGAGCTTCCACATATTATCTCCAACCATAACCTCCAACATCCACGTATTGCATGAAGTCATGATCCGCCTATCACCTGTACCCTCGACCTATTACCCCCAATCACATGAATCAGGCTCCAGCGATCATCTCCACCATTTACCTATCGTTTCTGCCCTCCACCTACTGCCTCCAATTATGATCCCTTCACTCTCCATCGATTGCCTCCAGCTATGATTCCTTCACCTTTCACTTCTCGCCTTAAATCATTATCCCTTCACCGTTCAGCTTTTATCTCCGTATATTATAAACACCCTCAAATAATCAGTTCCAATCACAATATTTTTGTGCTCCTTCTATCCATTTATCGTGCAACTAAAACCTCTACCCTTCACCTCTTGCATAACTTATTGTCTTTAACCTCCATCTACGATTTTCACGTTTTACCTATCACCTTCACAAATAGTCTGGAGAATCCACCTATCACTTCCAATCATAACCGTTTCACTTCCACCTGATACCTCTGTTTATAACCCTATGTAAACCTATGTAATCCCTATGTAACCCTCTACCTATCACCTTCACCTATGACTTTGAACTTCCCCCTATCATCTCCAACTACAACCTCAAACATCCACCTATTACGGTAAGTAATGATCCGCCTATCACCCTTGACCTATCATCTGCAATCGCATTTCCCAGCCTCCTTCTATCGTCTTCACCCTTTACCTATCGTTTCCACCCTTCTACCGCTCAGATCCACCACCTACCGCCTTCGATCATAATCTCTTCATTGTCCATCTATCGCCTCCAATCATGATGCCACCACCCTTCACTTATCGTCTTCAATCATTATCCCTTCATTCTACAGCTTTTATCCCCGTATATTGTCAACATCCTCAAGTAATTAATTAGCACTTTCATCCTCCACCTATTGCTTTCATTCCTGTCCTTTACTCTATAAATATGACCTTCATCCGCCACGTACAACCTCGACCTATCACTGCCACCAATGATCTGGAGCCAATCGCTTTCAATAATGTGCAGCCTTCACAAATTGCTTTTAATTGTATCCTCTAATCTCCCTATGGCCTCCAGCCTTCATCTATCGGCTTCATTCTCCAACCATCGTTTCCAGCCTTCTCCTATCGCCTACATCCTCCACGTGTTGCCTCCAATCATGATCCCTTCAACTTGCACATACATCCTTCAAAAAAACTCTTCACTTTCAACCATTTCCTTCTTATATTGTAACCTCTCTGTAGCCCTCTATCTGTCACCTTCACATATGGCTTTGAGCCTCCACCTTTCATCTCCAACAATGTCCTCCAATAATTACTTAAAATATATGATCAAGGGTATCAACAAGCAGAATAGGAAACATAATAAAAAATAAATAAATATAATTATACATAAATATCCTCTTCATAATGAATACTAATAATTGAGGGGGTGGGGAAGGGGTAAATTCCAGCGCGGCTCAAAACAACTATATAATACAGCCAATTCAGGGCCTAATGCGGGGCCAACGCAGGGCCCCATGCACTGCCAAAAAAAACCCCGCATTGCAGGGCCCAATATGGGGCCATGCAGACCCATCACTTTCACATGGAAAGAGCCCCTGTTTATACCTAAAGCACAATGCGAGGCCATGCGGGGCCCTGAATCTCACCTCAACTGCAAACAACTATATAATATAGGGATATATATATATAGTTACGTTCTACATACACTCTCACCGCATACGTAGGACTGTATTTGTGTGGATTTGTTTAAAAAGTGAGGATCAAGTGGCTAGATTGATAGACTCATTACCCGTATTAGATATATGTATTTTATACGACTTTCCTTTGCTGCTTCTATCGTCTTTGTTTTGCTGCTTCCGCTATTCTCGTCTTTTAGTTTCTGCTGAATTTTAGTTTGGTAGGATCAGTAGGCTTTCGAAATAATTTCACTTAATTTGCGTTTAAGCTTAAATGTATTTATTGCTTTTATTCACAAATTAAGTACTTGGCAGTACAATAAAATCTCCGACAGTTTACGGACCGCGTGGTACGGAATTCGGACTTAAACAGGAGACTAATGAAAATGAGGCCATTTTGACTCTTTTAAAGCCTAAATCTGATAACCGATTCTCAAAGTGTAACGCTTAATAATCAGTTTAAAATTATAACGATTACCAAATAAGTAACACAGCTGACTTGTGTTACCAACTCACAGCACACATTCAAAATCAATCTTTTGAAACTGACAAATACCTCACTAGTTTTATACTTTGAATTTTGAAATGTTAATATTTAAATCTAGCAAAAGAGTTGTATATATTTTTGTCGAAAACCGCTTCCCTGTGGTACTACAAATCAATGATTATAGGCAAAAAATCGAGAAAATGCTTAATTCTTCTTGTATTATTTTAAATTTTATTTTTAATTTAAATTTATTTTTTGAGCGGGTCAAAAAGTCGAGTGCACGATTTGTCAGAGAATCGCCCGTACACAAATACACACACGTGCGCGCGCACGCCCACACACACACACGCACACACGCACGCATGCACGCACGCACGCACGCACACTTTCACATTCTTCCTATATTTTCAATCATGACCTTTACCATCCAGTTATGTCGTAAACCCTATGAAACCCTCTAGGTATTACCTTCACTTATGATTTTGAGCTTCCACCTATCATTTCTAACATCCACCTGCTCTCTCGATTTATCACCTCCAAACATATCCCTCAGCCTCCACCTATCATCTCTACCCTTTACCTATCGTTTACGTCCTTCTCTTATCACCTACAATCTCCACCTATCGCCACCAATCATGATCCCTTCACTCTCCATCTATCGCCTCCAATCATGATCTCTTCACCCTTTACTTATCGCCTTCCATCATTATCCCCTCATCCTCCAGCTTTTATCTCCGCATATTATTAACACTCTTAAGAAATCATTTCCAATCATAATGTTTCTATGCTCCTTCCATCCCTTTTGCCCCTAGAACCTCTACGCTTCACCTTTTGCATCCATTTATTTCCTTTAAGCTTCACCTGTGATTTTCCCGTTTTACCTATAACCTTCACAAATGATCTTTAGCTTCCATTTATCACTTTCAATTATGATCCTTTAATTTTAATCTATTATCTCTACCTATAGCCAACACCCTAAACTATTATTTTCAATCATAACCTTACGTAACCCTATAACTCTATGTAACCTTATAACTGTATGTAACCCTGTAACCTTATGTAATCCCTATGTAACCCAACTATAACCACCAACATCTACCTATTACATTAAGTCATTATCCTCCTATTACCTGCACCCTCGACCTATCACCTCCAATCACATCTGTCAACCTCCATCTATCTTCTTCATCCTTTACCTACTGTTTTCGCTCTTCTGCTATTGCTTACATCCTCCACCTACCGCTTCCAATCATGATTCCTTCAATCTCTATCTATCGCCTCCTGTCATGAGCCCTTCACCCTTCAACCTCCAGCTTTCATCTCCGCACATTATCAAATCTTTCAAGTAATCATTTCCAATCATAATGTTTTTATGGTCCTTCTGTTCCTCCATTGTGCTTCTAGAAACTCCACCCTTCACCTCTTGCGTCCACTTATTACCTTCAAACTCCACCTATGATTTTCACGTTTTACCTGTCACCGTCACAAATAATCTCGTGCTTCCAACTATGACTTCCAATATAACCCCTTCACATCCACGTATTACTTCTTCCTATAGCCAATAAATGAGGGGATGGGGTATGAGGGGGCGGAAGGGGGGAGGTGAGGGGGGATGAGAGGGGGGGATCAATAAAAATAACGAAACTTTTGAAACGTTTCTTGGTTCTTTTGAGGAGTGATGAAGGAGGCGGGAGGGGGGGGGGCAAATTCTACTTTGGCTCAAAACTGTATAATATAGGAAGATATATATATATGGGTGATTCTCTGTAAGATTACCTGGTCGAAAATTATTTTCCTCTCAAAATATGATAAATTTCTTCTGCTCAGTATCAGATATCCTCATGCTCGCTCCGCTCACCAACCCCCAATCCAGTTTTCTTTCAAAATTTCGACGAGGTTCTGGTCATTGTTTCTTATGTTAAGTTTAGTTCGCATAAAAAAGTATAATTTTTAGAAAATTATATTTCAGGAATACAATTTCAACAATAATAATTTTAAAATTACATCTTTAAAATGTACGTTTGTTTTCTTAATTAATTTCTCATGAAATAATTTTTAAAAGTTGTCTATTGTTAACGTGTTCAAGGTAAATAAAAGATATAGTAAAATGTGGTTATAAAAATTAAATTCATTTAAACCCATAATTTACATTTTAGTAAAATAGAAGATTATAATTTTCATCAACAGCCTCCTTTTTATGTGATCTTTATGCGACTGATCTATCGTTACATTGATTACCATTTACATGATTGTAGCGCTGCAAGATAGATTTCAATTAAAGAGAGTAGGAAAATTACATAATTACGTAAACATAAAAAAAGACAAGGAGAGAAAGAGAACAAGGTACTATGCATCATCTGCACCCTCCACCTGTCGTCTCCAGCCATAAGATCCAATTTCCGTCTATTACCTGTACTATATATCTTCTTCAGCTTACACCTATCTTAACAAAACTTAGGTGACCTGCCGCGCAAACTTTATCATGATCTTCATGTATCAATTTCTTATGTGATTATCAAATGATTTTCAACTGAAAATTATGGGATAAATTTACAAAAAAATATTATAATCAAATTAATTGCACTGGCCTGCATGTACCGTATTTTTGTATGTATTCTTTTCCACGTCTTATCCCATAAAGTTGCCACTGTACAAAGATTTAAGCACTCGAGTGTCATACACTCTCCTTACTATAAGTACAAGACAATATATATCAGATGTCTAATTACTCCACTACAGCAATTTTGACTAAGTTTTAATTATTCCGAATCACCTCAAGAACGTAATATAGTGTTCTGTTCTTGTTTATTTATACGTTCAACAGTAAATATTTACCCAGAAGACTAATTATTCCCCATAAAGTTGCCAATGTTCAGAGATTTATGCGCTCGAGTAGTAGCATACACTCTTAATACACTAACACTTTCTACAATAAGTACATACCCAAATAGCTATTTTCGACTAAGTTCGAATCATTATAAAAATTGTTTAAAGCAGCATAAAGTATTCTAATGTGTCTATTAACGCATTATACAAGATAATATGTCAGCTGTCTAATTAGTCCACTTCAGAAATTTCGACTCAATTCTAATTACACTTATAACCCATAAGAGCGTCATCCTGTATGATTTTCTTATCTACTCATGCGTTCAACGGGAAATATTTATTTAGGCTACTTGTTAGGGCGACACGTAAGTCTTCTCCTCTTTTCGAAATAAAAATACGGCACTGTTTGAGGCGTTAGCTAATATCACTAAAATAACTAATTTAAAAAAAGTTTCTTTATATCCCTGCTATCCGAATAAAAGGAACAGTGCCTAGAGCATGCGAAGCTATTATTTGAGGGATAGACGATAGAAAATATTTGTTAGAATAAGCATAGAAGAGAAATTATTAAGTTTAGATAAACAATTTACAGAAATATGGTTTACTAACTGACAGATCATTCATCTGAGTATACCGGTGTAGAGCAACACGACCTGTAACGTTTCTAGGCTAACTGTTCCCGCCATACATTTGTTTTCGCAACCATTGTCCGTGCTATTTAATATAGTACAGTCGCTGAGGACGAGCTATGCTGGGATGGCTCTTATTAGTCATGTAAGCTCGGTGACGTGACGACACACCGTGGTCATCGTGCAAAGCCAATTGGCCCTGTTGCAGTATACTGTTAAAAAAATTATTTAATATAATATTTTATGTATTTATACCTTATTATAGGTGCCATGTAGCAATAAATATTGCTGCGTCGTCGAACTTGTTTTACAGCTGACGAGCTCCGTGGGCGAGTTGACAGCTCCTGTAGCGGAGCCAGCATCGGTGGAGCTTGCGAAAAGTATTTCTGCTCGACCGCGTGCCAGCGTTTCAGAGAGAGAGAGAGAGAGAGAGAGAGAGAGAGAGAGAACAGCAGGGAGCAACAAGCGCAGCGCGCGCGGTCACACACACCTGACAGTGAGAGTGCAAGAGAGAGAGAGAGAGAGAGAGAGAGAGAGAGAGAGAGGAAATCGTGCGAGAGAGAGAGAAAGACTCTGGAGTGTACTGTACAGGCGAACTGTTCAGTACTGACTTTTTTTTCAGTACTGGTTTATAGGCATGGCGGCTGCCAACTAGAGAATACTAGTGGGCATTAAAGGATCGTCTACAGTGATCAATATATAATAAGAGAGGACTTTGAATGCCGCGCGCTCGATGGCTTATCTATAGGTGGAGCCACCAGATGGATCTCGATATTGATTGATTGATCCTAATCAATAAAGGGGGAGTGGATTAGCATATTGATAGAGGATGTAGAGGGCGATAATTTATTTGTTAACCAATGATAAAATTGGATTTGGAATAGAGGGCGCTCAGGAAAATCACGGATAGAGGAATTAGTTAGTGGTGGTCTATTAAAACCAATAGAGGATTTTTGAAGGATAGAGGACCAATTGGAAAATCGGCAGCCGGATGAAGTTTCCGTGAAAAAGGAGGCAGGGTGGGAAAATGCGGCATCCTTCCTCGAGCGAAGCGTCGGCCTCGGTCACTCTATCGTGGAACGTCTTGGGGGACAGTCCGAACTCTGTTCCAGATCTCGTTAAGAGCAACAGTTCTTGATTTTTCATTAGCTCATTTATCAGTGGCCATTTTGAGTATCGTTTCTTCGCCCGGTTGATTCGATAATTATATTTTATTCCCTTGGATATTGGAAGGAGAATTTGATGGATGATTAGAGGAATTCTATTTGGTAATTGCATGGAGATAGTTGGTAAGATGTATTCTACATTCTGATCGTGATTTTTTATGTCGATTGAGCAGAATTTATTGGTAGCGGTTGAAATTTGCCTCGAATGTGTAGTGGTTCTTTTCGCGTTTTCAGAGGACCTGGCAGTTTCCCTTTCATGTTATTTTTTCGAGATCAAACGTAGAGGAATTTTCGAGACCCTTTCATTTAGCGGGATTGAACACATACTACTGGAGATAGTTGTATGGCGGCTGGCCCATGAGCTATCTAAAATCATTAAAACTTTGTTTGTGTATTACTATTTATATTTTGGAGGTTTACTATAATATATTCTAGAAATTGTTTATATTAGCCATTTGTACTTTATTGTTCGTAAACCTGATTGCTATCACAGTCCCGCTTTTCCCCTTTTTCAGGAATTCTACGGTCTGGGAGTGGATTCAGCCGTGATATAAATAAATTGTACACTAACTGGAAATTCCCGTGCGGGTGGGAAAATTCCACGTGCGACGTAGCAATAATTATTGCTGCGTCGTGATCATTGTTGCACGGCCAGCTGACTTACTCTCGGCGAGTTGACAGCTCCTGGAGCGGAGCCAGCGCTCGGTGGCGCTCGCAGGAGTTGCCTCTGACCGGCCGCGTGCGGAGCGCAGGATGTGAGCTCCCGAGTCCCACCTGCGCGGCGCGTTGGCGCTCGGGAGGGGGCATGGCAGGAAGCGAGCCGGCGGCCGCGCGCACGCGGTTACATGCATGCGGCGGTGTGTAGAGGGGAGAGCGTGAGTGTGAGCGTGAGCGAGAGAGTGGGAGTCGAGCGTGTGTGAGATAGAGAGAGAGAGATAGTGCGCGCTTGAGAGAGAGTGAGAGGGATATAGTGGCGCGAAGTTGACGGCGTTTGGAGCGCTCAGAGTTGACTTTACGTTAACTCGCGGACGTCATAGAGACGTATAGAGGAATATACGGGCTAGGACTCGATATATGTATCCTATGGTTTACTCGAGGATGATAGAGGGTTTTTGAATGTCGCGCGGCTTACAGATTATCTATAGGTGGAGCCACTGGATGGATATCGACATGATTGATTGATTGATCGATATCCATAAAGGGGGCGCGAATTTGCATATTAAAGGAAATAGTAGAGGACGTTAATTGATTTTCTAACCAATGATAAAATTGGATTTGGAAAAGAGGGCGCTGGAGGAAACTCACTGATAAAGGAATAGATTGGTGGTAGTTTCGGGAAACCAATAGGGGATTTTTCTAGGAGATAGGACCAATTGTGTAATCTTGGAGGCCGGGCTTATGCTTCCGTGAAGAAGGAGGTCGGGTGGGAAAATGCGGCATCCTTCCTCGACCGGAGCGTTGGCCTCGGCCATTCCGTTCCTGGAGCCTTCTCAGAGTAGTAGCAGTTGGAAATCACATAGTCTTTCATCGCCATTTTTGGTGTGATCTTTGTTGGAGGAAGTTTCGAGCGCAGAGCTGTTAAGGAGTTTATTGGAGGTTTTTTGGAGAGACATCATAGAGGATTCTTTGGTGAGCATTCTTAGTACTCGATCCGGAATAAGTAAAGAGAGGAAATTGGTATCGATAAGGTAACACGGGCGCGGACGATAGAGGATCCATTCGCGCGGTTTTTCAGCGGACGCCAGTTTTCCCCTTTTATTTCCTTAGAGGCAACCGTAGAGGATTTTCGTGGTCCTTTTCAGGTTCTTCCGAGCAGCTGTGGAGTTAGTAATTTGGCCGCGAGCCCATGTTTTTATAAGTCGAGTCATTGTCAATTTTGTTTGCCGCATATAAATGTATAGAGAGTAGTCATAATATATTTGTGATTTATTATTTTAAATATTGGTGTAATAATTTGTCGACCTGATTGCCACCACACTCCCGTTTTCTACCATTGCAGGTGTCCACGAGCCGAGAAATAAGAGTCAGCTGCAAGATTTATAAATAATTGTAAATAACTGGAATCCCCGTGCGGGCGGGAAAATTCCCCGTTACACACGTTACATAAGTTATTTAATTTTTCTTTACACTAGCGCCAAAAATATAAATTTTGTTCCAAACGTCCGAAAGCGAAAGTGGTACTTTCGGCGCAATGTGAAAACAAAGTATTTACATGGCATGAAATAGTGGGCCAATTAAAAACAATAGAATTTTAAAAATTTTATTCTGTTGTGGTATATAGATTGTTACTTATGTTGGTGTTGTTTATTAGTTGATAGTGTTATTTATTGGGACAACGTTGTTTATTGGTATTAATGTTGATGTTCTTTATTGGGTCGATACTGTTATTCGTTGGGCTGATGTTTGTTTGCATTAATGTTAATGATATTTATTGTGTGTATGTTGTTTATTGGCTCGATGCTGTTTATTTGCATAGAAAAACATAAACCAACAAACGATGCCAACACATAACATTAACATCAAATTACTAAAGAGCGCCCTTAAACAACATACACATCAATCCAATAAACAACGTCAACCTAAGAAAAACCGCTGCTAACTGAGTATCAGAATACTTTATTCAAGGAACTGTATTTTTTTTAACATTTTACTATTGTAAATTTTTTTTCATTGACTACTATTGTAAATGATTGTATTTTGAACTTAAAATATATGAAACTGATTTTTGTGTTTCTAAAAAGTAATAGTCCGTGAGTCATGGATTTTAATAATGGGATTTCGGGGACTTTCTTCCACGTTTCATTTTATTATAAAATATGTTAGTAGTAATTTATTGAAAATAAGCCTATAAAGTCTCGTCTTCATACCTGATTGAGAACATCGTTATTATTGGTAAATTAACTTCAATAAAGCTCCTATTTAATTTTTTGAGAATTTTTTTTTATAATAATATTTTTGTTATTCATTTTATGTAAAAAAGGTAAGGAATGAAAGTTGTTCAGAATGAAATTTGCAAAAAGATACATATATTTTCGAATGCAAAATTAACTTTTTTCATTGCTAAATTGTTAAAAATTTAGGTTTTTTTATTTTTCAAATTGCCACAGTTTTTGCTAAAAAAGATTGTTTTTGTTGGATAAGCTCTCAAAAACGACTTTTAGTAGGAACTGTAAAAATCGATAATCGATCTTGATATCTCAAAATGGCGTCTTATTGCAAATTATTTACCATCAAATTTCAAATTCATCTCCAAATTGCCCTTGAAACAATAAATGGATCCAGCTCCATTTAATCGATAGTTTGTGACGTACTCAATAAATTCTAAAAAGGAATTTTCTTAATATTAACATTTAACAACATATTTAACAACAAATACTTTTTATTTCCGACTTAACTTAATGCATGTTGAAGTACATGAAAAACCATGAAGTTTCATGTAAATTTTTTTAAGATCCAACCAATAGGAGTCGAGACGCAAATTTTTCTCAATAGACGATTACGCTAATTTTATCCGGTAGCTGCAGATGGTTTAGTTCGTCTAAAACAGTTGAACAGCTTAAACATGTTTTTTAGAAATATATCGCACTTGGTGATGTATGTACTTGAATGCTGTGTCCACATGTAAATGAGGTAGTGAGTATTGTGGACTAAAACTATGAATACAAATAAAATCATAGCTAACTATAAATCCTATGGAAGATTATTTGCATTTAGACGCAAAAAGCTGCAGTAAATAATTCGAATAAATTCAAATGTCGTTGTTGACTAATGTTTTATGTACGAATAGAAAACAGTATGTTATATATTGCTTACGCCAAAGCATAGATCAATCAGCTTAAGAATTTTTGAATTTTTGAATTTCTAAGCTTCATAAATAACCTATAGATTTAACGAATTTATCTCTACTTTTGTTGCTTATGTTTTGATATCATGTAAATCCAGACATGCTGATAGATAATATACAAATACGTTCATGTCCGAATTTACTCCCTTGATGCGTATACTATCTTTCTTTACAGAAACACTGATGTTAACAATTTCGCTTCTGACGCCCGGGAACGAAAAAAAAAATACTTTCGGCACAGAATGGAGAAGAAGTTTACTAACGAATTAAAACAATCAAGCATTATTTTCACTGTGCTTCTTATAAGTTACGCATTTTAATTTTGCATTAGTTTTCATGAAACTTTGAGGTTTTAATGATAATTATAAAATAAGGCTACTCAAGAGCGGTGTTGGTTGCACATAGTTAGCATGCTAGGCACACAGACAACATCGTTCCAGTGGTCGAGGTTCGATTCCCGGTGAAAGCAAAACTCGGATTTTTTCTGAGTTGGGTTTTTCAGCGGAAAAAGAATCGAAACCCCGGCTACTTTGGGGCAAATTTTTCCCTGGAATTTTTCTTCAGTATAATTTCAGGTTCCCTTGCCCCACAGGCGAAAGCCTGAGTGTAATCGTGATACAGTGTTAACGACACTCGGGGGATAATGTAGGAATCACGGGGTAGCCGATTCTAATGCACTAGGGAGGGAACGTTGGCCTTATCGAATAGGACCAAACCTTTAAAAAAAAGGCATTCTCTGGTAAACTACCGTGGGAAGGCGGACCTGATACCCCTTCAAGGGTGTGAGTCTGATGGTGAGATGTCTTCACCGCAGATGTCTTCTCAGCACAGGAATATGAGGAACAAGTGAGAAGAAAGGAGAGGTAATAAGAAACAATGGAGAAAAAATAAGTTGAATATAAATAAAGGTATACAAAAACAGGTACAATCGCTAGGCCCATGAGAACGTAAGTGTATAAACCCACCACATTTTTATAAAATCAGACTACTCCATCATAGAAATTAAGATTTTTTTGTAACAAGGACACACAAATTTTCATTCATTTTTATCAATATATGTCTAAGTTATGGCATACAAACTTTTAAATAAGTTGTTTATCAAGGTTTTAATTAAATTAATCCAAAAAAATTTAAATGTACTTGACCCGCAATTAATAATTAATACATTAAGCACCTAGAGAGGAAGAAACTTGGACAGTTTATATCTTGTGTGAATTGACAAACACAAGAGATATGAGCTGTCCCAAATTATTCCCGTGGAGCGTATACTATTTTTTCTCACACTAGAGCCGAAATTGTGCACTTCTCTCCAGGCGCTGGGAGAGAACTTTCGGCACAGTGTGAAGAAAAATTAATATTTTCTATCGAAAGAACTACCAATTAAAACAAAAAGAATTGTTTGATAAAACAATTAGTAGATAAAAAGCGCATATATAAAAAACATATTATAAATATCTGCTTCATTAATATATCATTAATATATATTTCGTTAATGCTTCAACATTGTACTGTTATGTGTATCGCTTAATATTTTCGTAAGGCAACATTTTGAAACATTTCGGACAGACACAAATCGTTTTTCAAACTATTAAGGTAGTTTTTTTTCTACACGGAATGGAGGCAAACTTTTTAAAAGTCTATTTCAGTCACTGCAGTTCATTGAAAAATATAATGTAATCTAAAAGGAGCTAGTTCTAGGAGTCAAAAACAATTTAATTGAAATCGATTGAGTCTTCATGTGCTTTAATTATGCTCATCAAATAAAAAATTTACAAAAATACTGGAATCTTTTTTGTTTTTCGTCCAATTTCAACGAACTATAGCTTGATTTGTTCCTTGAAAAAATTTAGGATAATTAATTGTGATTAGAAGTTTTGGCGATAGTATCTGTAGGCGAAACCTAGAATGTAATTGTTTGCGTGATTTTATTCAATTCTTGCTTGACTTTATGATACGTGAACAATACATGGTAAGATTGAAACTATGTTCATTTGGGCTGTTACTAATAAGCTTCCGAAAAGCTCTCCTAAAGATTACGTGAAAGATTCAATCCAATCTTTCGAGAATCTTTACTGAAAAAATGCTGCAACCGATTCTGTAAGCTTTACTAAATCAATTGGAAGTGGCTTCTGGTAAGCAATCGAGTCAGATTCGGTAAGCTTTCCACACAGACTCAAAATACATTGGAGTTCTGCGATTCACAGAAACATTCCAGAAGCTTTCACCACACTTTTCCGTAAGCTTCAATGTTATTTTTTGGGATGATTACCTGGAAGGTTAACGAAAGGTTTCACCGAAAGGTTAAAAATATATTCATTTGGACTGTTACTAACAAGCCTCCCAGAAGTTCTTCAAAAAATTACGTGAAAGATTTAAGCCGAAACATGGAATATTACATAAATTTTTCTAAAGCCTACGCGAAATATTTATTTCGACCTTCCTTTAATCTTACGTAGAAGATTACTTCAGGTAATTCTAGAAGCATGGCTGAAGCAAACAAAAGTTTCTTCAGGGATGCAAATATGTAAGACCTTTACAAGCTTCGCATATACATAAAAAAATGATTCGAGTTATATGATGCAAAATCATGCTTCCAGAAGCTTTTTTAGAAGAATCAGCGTTATCTTCCATGAAACTTATCTGTAAAAGTCCAGGAAGATCACATCTCAATTCTTAAAATATCTTCATTTCAAGTATTGCATGAAAAATTAAATAAAATTTTTCCAAAGCATGCTGACTTTCAGGAAAACTGCATCAAATTAAAATATATCTTAATACCAAGAATAACGTGGCAACTTATAAAAAGCTTTCGTAAATATTACTTGGAAGACTAAATCATGTGTTTTAAAAAACTTTGGTGATTAACTCCTGTAAAAAATTTCAAAGCTGTACTTATAGCGAATTAGAAATTGTTTACGTCAAGCAAACACATATATGAAGGCCCTGGTGTTCTTGTGCATATTCAAAAATTATAGATATATTATTTTATCTATTTTATGTATAAAAATCACGTAAGAAATATTTGTTAAGTCTGTCCATATACTTTGATTGAAAGATATTTGTATATTTCTAATAAAATGCAATAAAAGTTATAATGACGGTGTTCATACTAAAATTTTAGGATATAACGTTTTGAACATGTTACTTCCGAAATATTATATCTTATTAATTACTTTAGACACCTGTTTGGCTAAAAATAACTATAATTCTTTTAAATTGCCGAAGGGTAATCTTTAGAAGATGTTTTGGGAGGCTTATTAGCATCTGCCCAAATCAAGGCACTCTCAACCTTATCATGTAATCTTTAAGTATCGTTACAAGTAATCAGATACAACATTATTTCTGGAATGATTCTGGAAAGATCGGCTTTAATATTTTATGTAATCTTAAGGAGAGCTTCTGGGAGTCTTGTTCGCAACAGTGCAAATGAAGACATTTTCAACATTACGGTGTAATCTTTCAGTATCTTTATAGGAAATATTTCCAGAAGATAAATTTGAATCTTATGGGAAAGCATAGTGAAAGTTTCACTAAGATTTCTTTGACTCGGAAAACATGAAACATGAACACGCGGACAACCGTTTATTAGCGATTTTTTAATAAAAAGAAACGTTGTCGCTAAATAAAAATCGATTATTCCATCAAAGGCAGTCGCGCGAATTGCCATGTTGGTTGTTCGGTTAAATGAACAAGACATGTTCAGCGGCGCGTGGTGTAAGTAATTGTCACCGTGCCTTATCCTAATATCTAGGGCTATCGAGATAATATTTTATCCACTTTCCAATGATGCATTTTGTACGTATTATGATGTTAGGTCTAGCATGCATGCCCTTAAAGATTATTTCTCCCTTTAAGAACTAGGAATTAGTATAACGCGAGTTAGCTGCATTTGTCTGCTGAATTCTGCATGTGTGTTTAGCAAGTCTTTTCCTAGTATGGATTTGCGCAAGTTGCATTTCTTAAAGGAGGATGCCCACGAAATACATTTGAACTATATCTATATATATCAAAAAATTATATATATATAGATATACCCTTAATGCAAATTATGAAACTTTGGAGGCTTACTACGATTTTTCCCTGCATTTCCCCAAAGAAATTGTTGTAGCATATGAATGGGCGAGATGGTAACCAAATGTTAACGTATAAATTTTACGTTTTTTCGCGTTTTTTATTCCATGGGCATCCTCCTTTCTACAGATTCTGATTAGTTTCATCATTTTATTATATTATATTAGATTATTTTCGTATGAACATTTGCAGAAAGCATGTTACATTTTGATCACAAAACTTTGATAATTATGCACATTTACGCTTTTAATCTAATGGAATTTGAATTACTTTGATTTTATTTAATGATTTTCATGGGCTTATGAATATCAATTTCAAACTGTAAAATGATTGATCAATGTGCATATTTACATGCTGCAAATAATATTTCATGATTCAGTTTAACTCTATATAGAAATTTGAATTTTCTATTGAATTTGATACTCCTGTAACTTACATTAAAACAATATCACGCAGAATATGTGTTTAACGTAAAGTACATATAGTGATTGATGCATTTGAAATTTTTCAACAAAAAAGTATGTAACTCGAAAAGAATTTTGCTTATATTTAATTATATTACGTAAATTGATTAATTGCATTTAATTTATTTTTCAATAAACATTAATGAAAATCTTGCAGACTTGAGCAAATACTTGAGTTATACAGGTGTGTATATAGGTGTAGACTGTACATGCATATTATAATTTTTATTTCTAATAAAATGTTGATTTCCGAGCTTGATGGGCGTGCGCTGCTACACCCAGTGATATTCTGTGAAGGATTATACTGGTCAAAGAACTTGCGTGGGTGGAGCCAGCCAATGGTAGCGCTCATTCGACTCAAAGGAGTTCACTGACACTATGGCCTTCGAGCCGCCCACTGAAGTAAGATATACTTGTCTTTCTACTGATTTTATGCTGACTAGATACTAGTAGTCAGTCAGTCAGTAAGTCCTGTGAAAACTGTAAATTGTCAAGATCTATATAGTCTACTTTTTTACGATTGTCATAGTTGCATTATGCTTAGAAATAAAAATTGTTAAACGTTTCTGAATGCATCATCTCCGCGATGCTCTTTGATTGTAACAGAAAATGGAAAAATATCGAATAATTTTTGTTTATCCAGTGACGTGAATAAGTGCTATGTTATGTCTAATTTTGCTAAAACTTTTAAATTTTTTATTCGATTAGTATTTTTGTATATTGAGTGTATAATTGTTAAAGTACATCGTACATGTATGATTAACTGTAATGGGAAATGGTGAGCATCAATACTATTTTTATAATTATGTTTTTCTAGGTTATTGCTTAACTATTCGTAGTTTTCTATATGCGTATAACTTTAGATTATAGGTATTAAATTAACGCTAAATTATTATTTTTGTCACTTTTATTGAAATTTTTAATTGCGATATCTTATTCTCAATGCGAAAGTTGAATGCATGCAGCGTTTATTTTTGTCCACAAGGAAAGATAATCGATAAAATTAAGTTACACAATAAATTGAACTAATTTTTCATGAAACTCTCTGTTGACAAAAACATCAAATCGAAATGAATTTACATCCAACTGTTGTTCTGTTTTGAATAATTTACTTTGGTTTTTAAATATAATGCACGTTTAATTACGACATTTTTATACTTTAACAAATTTGTAAACTTTTAAAATAAAAGAAACTAAACACTGGATATAAATAAAGTTTTAAATTAAATCTTGTTTATTGTAGTTTCATTTTAAAAATGCATTACATTTTTAAATTATGAGTAATTCGACATTGTACAATTGTTGTTTTAAAAATTACTTAATGCCTTAATTACTTAAAATTTAGTACCAATGTGCCTATTTGAAATCGGCGGACGTTTTATGCGTCTAATAAGTGCAAAAGTCATATATTAATCATAAGTAATACATTTTTGTACTTTCATCAACTGATTTTTTGTTTTCTACTTAATTACTTTTACTTCAATATAGTTAGTTTTTATTTTTTAATAATTATTCAAATAGTTGCAATATTATAAATAAAAAAAATATCTATGCAATATCTTAATCTCGCTTTTCGTATTAGAACTCGTCATTCTCGCCTTTGATGTATCACATTTAAAACCTATCCGTGTTTTTAAAATTCGATATTAAAATCAACAATGAATAACTTGATTTACATCAACCATTATTTGGTTTTTGTTTACATTAATAGTCCATTTGAGACATTTGAGTTTTAGGCATTTTACACAAGGGAATTTATTGTAAAAAACAACAATCACTTAATTTATAACAAATCGTAAGCATTAAATTATTCGAAATGTATCTTTTATTTTATAAAGTTGTAATTTAATACTAGAATATTTTATAATAAAATTTGAATAATGTGACTTTTCTACAACATTCAAACTTTATTGATTTAGATTTTACGATATGAACTTTGTGTTAAACTTGTGTATAGACAGAGTCAATTGCAGTTAAAAATGTTGCTTGAGTTCTAATATTAACAAGTAAAAGTAGTCGCGATGACTTTTTGGAGAAGTCGAAACGATTATATATGTAGGAATACATGTTGTTTCAGGAGAGAATAGTATGCTTGAACACAGAAAGTTAATTAAATGTGTTAACTATAGAAAATATAAAAAAAATTTCACTTTCTTTTCATGGCTGTTTTATTTAACAAACTTGATATGTTTAATTTTAGGAGATAGATTACTTGATATACTTTGTGTAGTATGTGGAGACCGCAGTTCAGGAAAGCATTATGGCATCTATAGTTGTGATGGTATGATAATATTTATACATATATTTTATATCGGCTAGATAAGGATTGAGGCCAAAATTCATATTACACAATCTCTATTTTATTGATTTATTGCTAGTTCATAAATATTTATAAAAATATATAGAAGGAAATAAAAGTAATTGAATTCAAGTAATAAATATGCATTATCTAAAATTTTTTTAATTCTTTTGAATTTTGAAATTTTACGTATGTGTAAGTTTGTAAATGATTTCTAATTACAAGAAATTGAATCGGAAAGTGTATTATCAGTGAAGACTGAGTGTCTGCTTCATGTGATCCAATGATCACGGTTAAAGCCCATGTTTTCATAGCGCTTTTCATTCGTAACAGAAAAAAAATTATTTTATTGAAAACAATTTTTAAAAATTTGAAACTTTTTTCTTAGAACCTTATTGACGTCTTGCTATACAAAAAACTCGCTGGAGCAATATTAGGACATTTGGGTATTATCAAAGTTTGAGTAAATAAAGGCAAAATTGTAATTAGTGAATTTAATATGGGTTAAAAATTTAACAATTTTAATAACAACATTAATAATTATATGGTTTTTTCAAAAAGGCTACATCGCAATCAACGAAGCTGTAATATTTAATGTTTATATTTGTATAATAATGGGATTAATAATTGTAGTGTTAGTTTTATTTTATACTCTTTCCGTGTAAAAAAAGGTCTTGACGAGGTCTCGCCGTCTTGGTAAAGTCTTGGCGGTGGGACTATCCGAGTCTTTTTGTTTTCTGATAAGAAAAGTTTCGATTACTGCAAGACTTTCTTCTAGAGATTTTAGAAGACCTTTTTTACATTTAAACATCTCGCAAAAAGTCTTCGAGAGACTTTTTGACGTACCTTTTATTCGTACGTTTGAAAGTCTCGATAAAAGCCAAAACTTTATTCAATGCTTTTAGAAAGATCTTTTTGTGCATATATGCTCCTCGCAAAAAGTATCGCAAAATTGTCTGCAATTTATTTTGTACACTTATGCACACAGTGCTCTTTTACAAATTACTTGCAATTAAAATAAAACAGAAAGTATCTGATAGCACGATAGTTAAATGTAAAAAAGGTCTTCTTAAATAAAAAAATAAGAAGTCATTTCATACGAGATCTTGGCGAGACTTCATGAAGACCTTGTCAAAAGCTTTTTTTACACAGATTCAATTACAAAGCGCAAAAAGCAATATTTATAAAATTTAAAAATCTGTATAAAATTAAAATACACTTTTATTTATTTACGTAAACTGCTTTCATAATTTTCTGTTTGCTTTTTGTTCAGAAAAATTTGTAATCTGTATGGATTACATAAAATGTTATATTATTATCATTTATGCGAAATCTAACAGCTATCTTTTAGCTCTGATCAAACGAACTTAAAATCTTGGCTATTTTTAACATTCAAGACATAAGATTTTCGATGTTCGATGTTTTTGGGCGGTAACTATATACTTATACATAACAGATATTTTCTATAGAATTTATAATACATTTTCTATGTAATACATAATTTGAACTTCAATACTTTTCAGAAACAAGCAAAAACATATCTTAGTTTAAACTTGATTGTTATACAATTAAGGTTTCAATTCTAAACTTCGTCTGAACAGAATTTAAAAATGAAGTATATACTTAATTAGGGAATATTTTTAGTAAAAATTAGTTCTTCAAAGAAACTAGCCTTTGAAGACTGGTTTTGATATTTTCAAAAGCTGCTATACATTTTTTCTTTTTAAACAATCGGAATCTACAAATAATTATAAATTTTAAACTCATTTTCCAAAAATAGAATAGAGGGACCATAATTGCCTCACTTTGATACAAATTGAAATCATTGCAATCTTATTTTTATAACATTTCAATAAAAAAATAAATAAATAAATCACAAATTTAAGAAATAAGCCATTAAATATGTTCATTTCGGTTATTATAAATGTATTCCTAAAATATGCGGCGTAAAATGCCGCATTCTCTCACCCCTAGAAACTGCGATGTGAAAGCTTATTTCTCTATACTTTTACCTTGACTGGGACTGTCTATGCGTTGCGGCTCTCGCTTCGTTCATATGCACAATTTACGTAACTCATCTTAGTAGTTGACGGTAAAAGGTAGACGGTGCTTTGGTATTGTGAATTAAACACATTACCTTACAATTTTTGGGATTTCAAAATTAAAAGAGAAAGAAATGAGCCACATTTGCATAGACACTTTCACTTTAAGTCTTACGGTGTTCACGGTGTACAAAAGTGTCTATTCGCTTTACATTCTCATATGTTGTGTTCTAGATCAACCGTGTCAAGATCCGATACATCAAAAGATGGAGCAGCATATTCTCGTAAACATTTATTAGGAAACAGTTTGGTCCAAGTATCATCTCCCATAAAAATGTTTTCATTTTCTATATTTTGCTCAACAAAATGATCTTCTATAATATTGTCAGCAGCAAAATTGTTATGTACATCAATGAATGTAGGCAATGTTCCTGTAGTTTATCCATCTAATACGGCAGTACACAAGGCAGAGTAAAAATCGTCTAGATAGTCTGGCTAAAAACAATCTGGCCAAAGTCTCACTGTTTAGACTATCTCATAGACCTTTTCCTATGCTTAATATTAATACGTTTAAAATTTTTAAGAAATCACCTCGACGTAAGCCGTACTTTTGTTAGAATCTTTTAGTCAGGTAAGAAATCTAAACAAAAGTCTAGAACAAAGTATAGCAATATTTTCCCAGATTTTTCAACAGAAAAAATTTTAAAAATTTCTTCGCGCGTGATTGATAGAGAAGAAAGTTCAATGAGCAAAAAAGTAATCGGTTTCAATACCCCCAGGGGAAATTTTTTTTAAACTTTTTTCTATTGGGAAGTGTGGAAAAATATTATTAGGCTTACTCTTAGATTTGATGTAAACTTTTTGTCTGTTTTAGCAAAAGTATACGGCTTTAAGTCTGGGTGTGTTCTCAGGCTTAGTAAACGTTCTAATATTGAACTTAAGGAAAAAGCGTGGGATCGTTTCAACAGCAAGATGTTGGCCAGACATTTTCAACCAGACTTTGCCGAAACATTTTTAATCGGACATTGCTCTATTCAATCGTACCCGCTCATCGTTTTTTACAATCTATACACCTCAAATTCAGATATTTAACAACAAGCGATGCATACTTACCTCACTTTATTCCTTAGTAGATGCATCATGTATTAATTATAGCATTGCGTGTCTGAAATATGTACCTATGTCACGCTTCTCTTTTAGTACATTACGATACTAGTGGCGTATAAGTCCCATTTTACGGCGCGATGTGTATAAGCGCACGAGCGCAGCAAATGAGGGTAGAGTCGTGCAACGAAGAAATCGTACGTACGTTTTTTTATAGCATTGACTTGTATAAATCCATTGATATGACTATCTGTATCATTAGCAGTCCATTCTGGTACACAAGCGTAGCGAATGTGATAAAATCGGTGTCATAATGGACTACTTATGCAACTGATAGTCGTAACATAAGTGTAGACTTATGCCACTAGGTGCTATAAAAAATCATTTAATAGTTCATTATGACTCTTTTATATTATTTAAATACAATCTGCAAACAGAAATTGAACTGCTTACTGTTTAGAACACAATAAATTTAGCAATGGACTTACGGGGGTCCATTAATCACTCGTCACTAAATGTACGAGAGAAAAGTGCTTAGATCAAAAAAATATTATGAATTACGCAAATTCAAGAGATAGTTGCCCTACGTCTCGGTATCATCTATCAATATGCAAAGTTTAAAATCAAAATATTCAGGTATCGAAATGAATAATTGATAACCTGACTGACCAGCGTGTGCTGACGGGCTACTGATTTTTGTTCCAATTGTTTTTTTTTTTCGAAACCTGAATATTTTAATTTCAAACTTTGCACATTGGTAGATGATGCCGAGACGCAGGGTAACTATCTCTTGAATTTGCATATTTCATTATATTTATTGAGATTCAAGCACTTTTCTATCGTACTATTAGTAACGGGTCATTAGTGGCTATTGGACCCCTTAAGGTAGGTAGACGCTATTAAATATTGCACATACTCAAGTCTCAAAATATCCTTTAGCTACGGAGTTTAGAAATGAAAGTTACTCTCCTATGACTTGGGCACTAATAATCAAAATTTAATTAAAAAAAAGTACTGGATAGCACGAATCAACAGCAATGTCACGGCTATCGATTGTATAATAGTCCCTATCGTCGCTCTTAACAAAGACTAGCACAGTTCAAAAAGATCGATTTTCAAAAAGATGAATTTTGTTGAAAAAATAGGGAAAGCAATTGTAAACTAAATTCTTATTATGTTTTTTAAGAGAACAAGCGCTGTTCTTGTTTATTTTCAGAAGTTATAATTCATGTACAATTCGTAAATTATTTAAATAGTATTTTTTCCGAAATTACCAAACATTCATTCAAAAATGAATATACTTGTATATGTTTAAAATAAGATAAACATTATTTAATGCATTATCCTTGCTGATACATTTTACTATTTACATCATTTTTAAAAAATTTTTAATTCAAAGATTTAGCATAAACATCCTTTTTTCAAACCTTCAAAAATATTTTCTGCCTATTTTGTAATCGTACGACTTGATTAATTGGAATTTTCAAGTCGGAGACTTGTGACTAGGTCAAAATTTATTTAATATAAAATATTATAGTGTTTAAATTGTTATTAAAGTCGATATTTTCTCAAATTTAAAAATACTTCAAAACAGTATTTTTTTAAAACGGTAATTCAAAAATACTTTGGTAAAAAATCTGAAAAAAGTCTGGAAGAACTAGATTGAGAAGAGACTTGAGAGCAAAAAAAAACTTATAGTCGTTTTATTATTAGTAGTAAAAAAAGGTGCAGAATAGTAGGCATCTACAACTAGAGCCATATATAGACAAAATATTTGCAGATTTTTCCAGCGGGCATTCTGGAAACAGCAACTATTTGTGTAGAGGCTCTGCAGAATATGTGTGAGTTATTTGCACTAGGTTAATCAAATGTTTCAACAGACATTATCAGTTTATACAAATTCTGCAGATGTCTACCTGAATAATCGTAAAAAATCTTTGAAAAGGCTATGGGAATATTTGTATTAGACTTATAAGTAGAAAAATATTTATGAAGCTGCAATTATAATTGGATGTTTTCCTATTTTTCCATGATTAATTGATGTTCAAAAGAAAATTTAATCATGAATATAAAAGTAGAAAATTTAATTATGAATAATGAATTAATCTTTGTGCATAAATCATAAGCTATGTACTAGTAAAATTTGACATAAAATATTAATTTGGTGTAAATATCAAGCTGGTCCCTAATTACTAAAAATCATTGAAATTAAACAGATTGTAATAATTCATTTGTAATGAACATACAAAACTGCATATAATCAATAATCTTTAATAAGGCAAAGAGTATTTGGAATCGTTAGTTATTATTGCACTGATCATTTTTGGAACTTTTATATTGGATTAGAGAAGTCTTTACTAAAACAAATTTGTTATCAGTAAGCAATTTAATATTAATCCGAATTAAATTTCTGCTTACTTTTCAGAGTTTTAAAGTAACTTTTCCTAAAAAAAATTAAAAAAAAAATTGTTTTACGAAATCATAAACAATGGCATTCATTTGCAACTTTTCTAATGTGCTGGAAATTCTCAGAAAATATATTTTATATGATAAATATCATTGAAGACAAGTAATTCCGTGTATATTATAAATATTTAAATATATTTAATGTTTTTAGGATGCTCAGGATTTTTTAAACGAAGTATCCACAACAATAGAAAATACACATGTAAAGAGCAAGGAATATTAAAAGGTTGCTGTCCCATTGATAAAACACGTCGAAATCAATGCCGAGCTTGTCGCATGAAAAAGTGTTTTGACGTCTGTATGAATAAAGATGGTAAGTTTCGACTATGAGTTTATGAAACCTCTTTTTGAAGTACGCTATTTCAGGTAAAAATTAACTTATTTTTAGAGGTCTATCTGTACGCACACACACACGCAAGCGCACGCACGCACACACACACACACATGCACACACACATTAATATATATCTATATTAATATATATCTAAATTAATGAAATGATTTTGTCGCCGCCATCGCCGAAGCCGTGTCAACAATTCGCTTTCCCTCAATTCCGAATATTAGGTTAAAATTACGTAAAAATTATAAAAAGACTATTTTTAACCTAATATCCCGAATTGAGGGGGTACCATTACCATTCTCTTCCTCCTGACTTCCCCTCATCCACTTCTCAATTCCCCTCTCCTCCTCCTCACTTCTCTCCACCCTCTTCTCAAATAATTTTAACCCAATATCTCGAAACGTCTATAATACCGAAAGCCTAATATGCCGAAAATTAATCGTAAGCATATGGAAAGGTTTCAATACCACCTATGAAGTACTGTCATAAGCATATTACAAACCAATATTTAATGCAATATGTTGGTGCGTTTTTTCTTGTAGTAGCCCTTGCGAAAATAACCTGCAGAAAAACCTGTAGGTGTTTGTGCACGGGAACATGATGGAAACTTTGCAGACGTTTATGTAGAAAGATGTGCATGATTATTTATATGAAAATGTACATAGATTTTCAAAAAAACATATATTACATGGTGCATGAACTCGTAAAGAATCTCTGCATGATAATGAACAAAAACTTGTACATAGTTTTCAGACACGATATGAAAACACATAAAAATATTTCTGCATAAATTTGTACAAATATTTGTACAGGAAAATATGGAAAAAAATAAGTATATGAATGAAAAAATACGACTTATGTAGAATAAAGTACATAAATTTTTGTCCATATTACTATATAATAATAATATTATATTTTTGTCCATATTACTATATAATAATTGTCTATATTATTGCAAAGAATTACCTTTTACGAAAAAAATCTATACAAAAACCTGTAAGAATTGCAAAGAATCATGCATATCAATGTACATATTACTGTGCAATATTACAGCAGGGTGATCTGCACGAATTTATACACAGAAAGGTATGTTATGTATACCTATCCTACATGAATTCGTGACGAATCTGTATAAATATATATATACACACACACACGCAAACATATATATATATATATATATATATAATATATATGTGTGTGCACATGTGCGCGCGCGTGTGAGTGTGCGTGCGCGTATGTGTGTGTGTGTGTGTGTGTGTGTGTGCGCGTAAAGATTTCAGACACACCTTTTTAGCTGTCAATAAACTGTTCTGCACATACTTTGAAAAATATTTGTATACAAAATTATATAGGTTACTGCTACATTCTCCAGAAATGTGTAGAATTTTGACCATTTTTCTGTAGGATCCTGTGTAAAAATTTCAACTATTTTTCATTCCCGTAATAATTTACTTATGCAGGAAAATGTGCAGATATTAGTAACTGGTTATCGGTATGTTTCAGTGTAAGAACTGCAGATGTTTCTCTCGCCATGAACAATCATTTATGCTTTAATGTATGCATAAATGTTTGACCATTGTTCGCCCTTATGAAAAAGGTACACTGAGAGAGATATGCATTAATTTTTTAAACGTTCAGTACGAAAAGTTACAAGAAATTGTAGTAAATTATGCACAGAGTTCCCAAACATTGACAATTATAATACAATATAGTAATTTTTATTTTGGTTGAAATAATTTAAAAATTTATGTTTTTTTATGTTTATCTGTTTTTAACTTTGTAGAATATTATTATTTTATGATTATTATCATTCATTGATTATTTATTGAATTAAATTGTAACATAGAATTTTAAAATTATTTACTTGAGCTAGATTCGAATCTGGACTGTAGTCAGGAGCGCTAACCACTCACCTGAACAGAACTGAAACGTACAGAGAACCAGTCAATAATATCTGTACATTTTCCTGCTCAAGTAAATTATTGCTGGAATGAAGAATCGTCGAAATTTTTACACAGGATCCTGTAGAATAATGGTCAAATTTTGTATATAAATCTTTTGAAGTTTGTGCAGAACAGTTTATTGCCAGCTAGAAAGATGTGTCTGAAATCATTTCACATACATATATGTATTTATTTTTATAGATTCGTCAGGAATTCATGTATGAATTGATTCAGGACAGATATGCATAACACACGCTTTTGTGCATGAGTTCGGGTAGATCACCCTTCATAACATGTACGTTTGTATGCAGGATTCTTTGCATTTCCTGCAGGTTTTTCTATAGATTTTTTTCATAAGGGGTAATTATCTGCATGTTTTGGTACATAACGTGATTGTTTCAAGAATTAAAAGAATTCTTTATATTTTAGACAGAAACCTACAGTAATATAGGAAAGAATCTATGTATATTTTTCTACATAAATCATATTTCTTCATTCACATACTTATTTTTTTACATATTTTCCTGTAGAAATATTTGTACAAGTTTGTACAAAAACATTTTTATGTGCTTCCATATCGTCTCCGAAAACTCTGTACAAATGTTTGTTCATTATATATGCATAGAGATTCTTTTCGAGTTTATGCATCATGTTATATGTTTTGTGCAAATTTATATACATTTTCACATAAATAATCATGTATATCTTTCTACATAAAAGTTTGCACAATTTCTGTCATGTTACCATGCATAAAAATCTATAGGTTTTTCTGCAGGTTATTTTCATATGGGAAACGATGAGGATAATGCTCTTTCACGGCGGCACCGATGGCGAATGTCGTTATTTTATTAATACACTTTGCAGATATATATATATATATGGGTGATTTCCTGTGAGATAAACCGACTAAAATTTTATTTATTCAAACTATCGTAAATCTCTTCTACTTGGAGAAATGCAACTTTCCAAATTTTTGGTTTTGACAAATGTTATTTTAATTTTTATGTGTTCTTAAACTTTTATTCACTATTGGGGCATGTCCAAATACTTTAGTATTGAAGACAGCTATTTTTATAAATTTTTTGTCTCTATTCGTAAGATCGAACCTTGAAAATTTTGAATTTAAATGTCTAAATTGCATATAAAGCTTCTGAAACGTGTATAATATATGTATCATTAAAAGTATTTTTCGTAGAAACTAGAGAAAATTTACCTACAAAAGTATTCTATGCATTTTCGACAGAAAAATAGAAGAAAAGAGCTTTAATTTGAGCTATTAAAAGTTGAAATCGAGTGACTGAATCAAAAGTTACGAGGATTCAAAGAATAAAAATGTAAAATCGAAAATTTTTGTAAGGGAGTCTGAGGCAAAATTCGTTTATTTCGCTCTTTTACTGTACTTTAAGCCTATTTATATGCCCATTCAGCCTTGCGTTCGGAAAAATCCAGAATATTTTGCTAAAAAATGCGTAATAATCTCTGCATAAAATCATAAAGATGACAAAAAAAATAGTGTCACAAGATCGATTTCGTGGTTACACTATTTTTTTTATTCTGTACGTCCTGTCCCACTAATAAATAGTCATGACCGGATGTTTTGAAGCCGCTGAAGACGAATTGTGATTGGTTGATGTTGTGCGCATGCGTCAAGACTCAAGAGCCAATATGTTCATGTGTCATGGTTCATGTGTTTCCGGTGAATGCGTTAGTTTGAGGTTAGAGCGCGCGAAGCCCGCTGAGGTTGATCTAACATTCTCGCCTAATATAATGGCAAAAAAGATCTGCGTGCAAGCAGAGTGCAGGTACAAGAAATAGAGAAAGATTTGTTTTTATTTTATACACAATAGAATCGACAATGGGTTCATGAGTTCTTCATATATAGATATACCTATGCACAGTTCGATAAGTTCTTTTTAAAAACTGTACTTTAAAAAATAACTTTTAAAAGAGAAATAATTCTTCAAAATTTTCAAAATAAAAATCGAATTTGATTATTTTAAGTATTTCTGAGTACTATTTAAATTATGAAGAAACTGCAAGAAAAATTAGAGCGCGCGAAGCGCGCTGCTCTTGGTCTAGTAGAACAGAAAAAACCTTATCCGGTCGATGTAGCCTGAGATTTTTATTTCGTAACTTTTGGGGGCAAAAAAGTGAATGAAAAATACGGATTTTGTAATATATGGCACACTAACAACAAAACTTTCTAACATCTACCAACATTTATAAATGCGATTTTTTACGATTTCCAGCGACTTTTCACGATTTTTGCCATTTTCTCAAAGTTGCGTGTAAAACAAACATCGTATTCAGATTTTACACACTAAAATTATGTACATCCATCTTTAATGCAAACTTTGAATAATTGCGAAATAGCGCCGCTTTCTGCGCATGTCAGCTGACGTTTGGTAACAGGTCGTTTCCATTAAATATGGGTGTACAATACACTAATAAGAAAACTTTCTAGCATCTACTACCGCCTGTAATAGCCATTTTTTACGACTTCTACGGATTTTTCACGGCTTTTCTGAATTTGTTCAAAATTTTAAGGTGCAAGAGTAAAACGAACTCCGAATTCAGATTCAGTGGATCAAAATGCATAAAAAAACATTATTAAAGCGTTTGTCAAAAAAATTTTTTTTGTCAGCTTCATAATAAGTTCACTTCTACGATTTCTCCCTATTTCCGTGATTTTCAGGAGTTTTTCGCTATTTATTCGAAATTTTGAGATTTTTTGGACCAAATGGACTCCGAATTTAGATTCAGTAGATCAAAATGTATATAGATATAGGGGTCTGGTAAAAAAGATGACTACTTTGCAAGGTACTATGCACAAGGTTATCAATATTCCATGATTAAAAATAGAAATGTGTTCCGTTAGTCTTCTTAATTTCATTAAAAACGTTAGCCGTTATGTTCAAGCTTTTACTTAATTTGAACTTTTAACTGTAATTTAAACTTCCATTTTACACTTGAAGCTCTTCATTTTCAAAATTAAAGATTGAAGTGCGATCAAAGTCTACAGGGGGATCCCCTAGTACTTATTAAAAAAGAAATTATTTACAATATATTTTTTTTTTCATCAGAATAGTATATTATGCAACGGGTTCGGAAAGGGTTTATTTACGAAACGAGAGATTACGGCACGAGCCGAAGGCGAGTACTGTAACGAGTTTCGTAAATAAACCCTTTACGTACTAGTTCCATACGATATTTTATGCTACTATAATCTGAAAATCAGCAACGAAGTTGCGATTTTTAGGTTAGAGTGGCATAAAAGTAGTTTTTTAAATCTTAAAACAAACAAAAGAAGATAAGTGCCATCAGAATAAAAATATTTAGTCATATGTACAGTAATAATTCCAAGTTATTTCATCTGGTTTTCTATTAAAAAAGCTTAAATTGTTCGTATATGTTACTTCATTTTTAATAATTTATATTTTTTAATACTTAATAAATTATTAAAATAGTATATTGCAGTACAAGTGACCTAATTATTTCGCAGCTCCAATAGCGCCCAAGCGAAGCGAGGTGGTATTCACGCCATGCGATGGGTCAGTCAGGTTACTGGCACCATACACAATTTTAAAGGAAATATAACTTATGTAAATTCGCAAATACGGTTATTTGCAATATAAGGAGTTGATTTTTTTACCGTGAAAATAGCGTAGGAGCGTAGCGAGTGTAATATTCACGGTGAATTAATTTTATTAAATAGTACACTATCTTGAGTACTAGTACTCAAGGAGCTCCTTTTAATTGTTGCTTATGCTCAGTGTAGTTTCAAAGATGTGCAAAATGGTGCGAAATCGGCTGTGCACTTTTTAATTGAATTTTGCCTCCAAAATGGTCCTCTTAGTTTTTTGTAACTCAAAATCGATTTCATATATTTTTAATTTACAATAGCTTGCAATAGTAACATTTAAAGAAACGCATTTTCTTTGAGAAATCATACTGTTACTCGGTTTGCAGAGGTTACTTAGTTTCTTTTTATTAGATAATAATAACATCAGGATAGGTGAAAAGCAGTAATATTCGTAAGAAAATCGAGGGAAATTAAATCAAATGAAAATGTATTGTTTAAATAGGCAGGTAGACAAAAATTACATTCACTAATTTCTGTCACTTCCAATCATGTTTGAAGAATAATTTAATGAGACTGAAAATTTAAACATTGCACAGCTTTTTATGAAAATGTCAATTAAAAACAGCAAAAATGTTTTCTTTTTGTTATGTACTTATCGATTTTACAAATAAAAGGCTTTATTCTTTTGAACTTGCAAAAAAATCTAGCAAAATTTACGTACAAAATGTATTCAAAGGACGAATAACAGATCCGATAAAAGCATTGGGGTAAAACTTTGTAAGATTATAATCCAAAATATGAAGTCCTAATTACATCATTTATATTAAATCGTTTAGATTCGAACATATTTTTAGCGTATTTTCTATGAAAATTTTTTTATTAATTATTAAAATCTAAAAATATTTATACACGTATCCAATCAAGTATCGAAACCTTTACTTTCTCACTGTTAAAGTATATAAAAGAAAATGTTTAAGTTGAAGACATTCTTAAGGAAAAAGACTATTTAAATTTTACAAGGCAACACTATGAATCCTTTTGGGATAACGAAATCGCAAAGTATAGTTTTTATTAAACATTTTTTTGAATAATTCTACTACTTTAGTTATCTACAGTTTTTTTTAATTTTTCATAAATTTGAAATTAATAAGAAATTAATAATTCATTTGTTATTCTTTTTCAATTAATGGTGATTTAAATTATACAGAGTTCCTTTAAGAATGTACTTTTATTAAAGTTAATTCTGAATTTTATTTTTGTACAAAAGATATAAGGACGTGTATTAAATTATTTTAACGTCTTGACGCAGAGAATTTGTCAAAGTGATATAATTTCACTGTAAGTATCTGTAATATTTTTTTTCCTTTATAAATTAGAAATTTTAATGTGCTTCTCTTTAAATTTATTTCCATTTCAAAACCAAAAATTAGCCAACAAATTATTAAAGTTTGTATGAGAGTAATTGTTATTATTAAGTTCTTTATTCAACTTTATACTACGTATATTGTAGTAATTCTGAAGATGTGATATTTAATCTTTTATATGACATGTGCAACTTATAATGTACTTTCCCACACATTAAACGCCCCTTCGTGACCAAACTGATAGATCGGGGATTTGGGTGGTGAAGGGGAGTTTCCCCATCGTTTTACTGGCTACCCCTATAACTCTGTTTCTATTGCGTATCGTATCTTTTGTATACGTACCTACATTCACACGTGTATATACAAATAATGCACTTGTATACTATATCCGACTAAACTGTGAACATTTTAACAGTCAGCGAGTCTGAAAAGTAATCTCACACCATATTAATGCACACGCATGATAAATCTTCGAAATGCTTACAAACTGGAACACCTGCACATTCTCGAACACGTGCGCCGTGTGAATTGAACACCTGATCTGTATAAATGCTTTATTTTCTTATATTTTTTCAAAGTATTATTTTTTCAGGTATGAATTAATAGCAAAATTAAAAAAATTATCAATGAAAATTCCGGGAAATTAATTTTGATTAGAAAAGCAATTTATAAAGGAAAATATTGAATGCACTGATCAAAAATTGTGGGAGGTCGAAAACAGTGAATGATTCTGAGCATTAATACTATAAATATTTGTAAAAAAAAACGTGAAAAATTTTACAAAGTTGACTGATTGATCTTAGAGATTCAGAATGTATTAAAAAACAATTAAAATCTTATATAACTTTTAAAATTAATTTATGGGCAAATTTTGTACTTTAGATCATAGCACAATTCATTTCCATTTCTTGCTAAAAATAAAATAAAATAGACTAGAATTTAGTTATTTAAGATTAAAACAAAGACTAGCAAATAAAATGAGATTTTCATAACCCTTGGTAGAAAATTGCCAATAAATTTTACTCTTGAAAATAGAAACTCAACATATTTCATCATGACTGAGTCGTTAGAATGTAGCGATAAGTGGTCGATAACATCGTCAAGATCCTTTCGATAACATCGTCGTATCCTTGGTAGAATGATTCCCGATGAACTACCGATTATATCCTATATTTTAATATTTTATTTAATTTTAAAATAAATACTATGTTTATTTACAATAATTGGTTATGAATTAGTTTAAATTAAATTATTATTTGTATTCCAATATGTACACCCGAGTGCAACTAATTCTGCACAACTGACGGTCACCGATACGTATTTTGGGGAGTTTGCATGTAATATATTGAAACAGAGAAATTGGGAACGAGAACGCGCGAAAGAGAATTTTTCAATGGTATAGTATGTTTATTGACTAATCATGGGCAAAACACATAATGGGAAGCAGTTGCATTTTTAAACTTTCTAAATTAAATGTTTTCTGTTCATGATTAGTCAATAAACATACTTACTATTCAAAAATTATATGTTTCGAGCGTTGTTGTATTGTCATACGTTGTATTAGGGTTTTGGGTTGTTAAAAAATATATGAAAACTTAAAATTTACAATAAGTTAATATTTTATTGATAACAAATTTTATAAAACACTAATAATTATTTAAATAAAAAAAATATATATTTTCGAAGCATTTAGATATGCAAAAATCGATGAGCTTGTCTCCGGTTTTTACAAATAATTATACCAATTTTGAAAATTTGAAAACATTTTTTTACAAATATGTAGCTCAGTTGAAAACATTCGATTTCATTAATTCATATTTGGAATTATTTAATTATTTGATTAAAAAAAAATACAGTTCCCACGAATATCGTATAACATTAAATGAAAAATCGAATCACTCGCCTCCGTTTTATCGATAAAATGGATTAATTTTGAGATTTTGAAAAATTTCATTTTACGAATGTATAGCGCAATGGAAAATATTTAAATTAAAAGCATGAATCTATCGCTCTACTCGAGTCAAAAATAGTTTTAAAATATAGGCTCTGCACTGCATATTCTCACAATGGAGATCTGTATGCAGGCAGGCCTCAAAAAAATAAAGAGAGAAATATAAATTTCTCTGTTGGCGTTTCGTCGCAGCTGTCTGAGTGGACTCCTCAGTAAGGCTCTGACAGCTTCCTTAGACGCCCGACACTTCGAAGAGAAGCGGCATTTATATGGTCTCGGCCTGCGTTTTTCTCTTGCAAGAGAGAACTCCAGCATAGAGAAAAAGGCAGGTCGCCACCTAGCGGACACTTATAAGAGCCAGTGTCAAAATTTAGATGGTATGTGACTCTATCACTCGAAAGTATAGTATATAGATTAAAAGCATGAATCTATCGCTCTACTCGAGTCAAAAATAATTTTAGAATATAGGCTCTGCACTGCATATTCTCACAATGGAGATCTGTATGCAGGCAGGCCTCATAGAGATAGCAGGTGATAGAGTCACATACCATCTAAATTTTGACGCTGGCTCTTATAAGTGTCCGCTAGGTGGCGACCTGCCTTTTTCTCTATGCTGGAGTTCTCTCTTGCAAGAGAAAAACGCAGGCCGAGACCATATAAATGCCGCTTCTCTTCGAAGTGACGGGCGTCTAAGGAAGCTGTCAGAGCCTTACTGAGGAGTCCACTCTGACAGCTGGGACGAAACGCCAACAGAGAAATTTATATTTCTCTCTTTATTTTTTTGAGGCCTGCCTGCATACAGATCTCCATTATGAGAATATGCAGTGCAGAGCCTATATTCTAAAATTATTTTTGACTCGAGTAGAGCGATAGATTTATGCTTTTAATCTATATACTATACTTTCGAGTGATAGAGTCACATACCATCGGAAAATATTTAATTTCTTTGGACCATATTTGCCATTTTTGGTTTCTTTCATAGAAAAAGACACACTTTCCAAGCACGTACGTACGTACGCTGATTTTCGAAATTTTAGGTCTACTTCAAAAGCCGATATCTCAAAAACTAATTAGACCAGGTCAACTTTTTTTACAGAATCGGGGGTTCTTTATAGTTGTGATTTTTACGATTTTATTCTCTTAATATAATGTAGATTATTATAAATAATAATTTTTGTAAAACTAAAGAAAAATGTATTAAATCATCATAGTTTTTATATTACTTTAAGCTATAGATATTTATCGTTTACGATAAATTCGGCAGACATACCTAGAATATGATAGACGATAAAATATGACATTTGCTCGTTAGCTTATCGGGAATAATTCTACCAAAGACTCGAAGGGATCATGATTAATTTCTTAACTTATTCTAACGACCATAAATAATTGGCAAAATATATTTGTTTTCATAAATACGCATAGTATCTTTAATTTTATAATAGTATTCAATATTTCATAGTAAATTTTTATTAGTTTTGATTATTTTAACAATCGTCATATTTAAACATATAATATAGGGAGACAATTATATTATTCATGTAAGGAAGATAATGTAAGGTGATCTTGTTACATGTTTCAGATGGGTTAGATATTGTGAGATATTTTACTCTGTTATTTAGTTAAATAATTGATTCAATTATGAATATAATTAAAAAAATCTTTTTAAATTCTAATATTTAATAAAACAGAAAAAAACCAAGATCAACACAAACGTATAGCGGCCGTAGGGTAGGAAAAGTTATTTGCTATACTGAAAACGAATGTTTTTAAATATATGTACTGTTTATTATTGTTTCGAAAAATTTTAATATAAATTTTCAACAGCAGTATGAATATAATTAATGGCATATATGAGTCATTCCACGAGATACTGGAAACTTCTGGGGGCCTGGACTACCGAAAAATTTTGGGTAGGGCACACTTACCAGACCTATTTTTTCTGATTTCTGAGACCCCTCCGAATAAGAAACCGTGAGAGTTGCATCATTATCGGTTGCCACCCGGGATTCCGATCGAAGAAACGCAAAAATCTTCATACATTTTCATTTGCATTTTTACTGTTGAGCGCATTATTTGTGTACTGTGAGTCCTATGGGACTTGGCGCTATACTTTATATATACAGATCGAAAGTGCAGCTCAAGAGCTTTAAATCGAGCCTAAAATTTTTAAAATCGGATGTTCCGGTCACGAGTTACGCACATTTCAATACTTCTAACTCTTTATAGGGTTCTCGCGAAACTAATCGATTTTCACTTTTTTTTTCAAATCTTCGAAACTTTTGATCCAGTGACTCGATTTTAAAGTTTAATAGCTTAAATTAAAGCTCTTTTCCTCAACTTTACGGTTTTTAGGTCCAAAATTGATTTTTCTTATCTATTGAGCTATATATATGCGTTCAGAAAACCAATCCGCTTTAGAAGCATATATATAGATCAACAGATAAAAAATTTCAATTTAGACCTAAAAAACAAAAAGTAGAGGAAAAGAGCTTTAATTTGAACTATCAAACGTCAAAATCGAAGCATTGGATCGACAGTAATAGGGATTTGAAGAAAGAAAATGTCTGGTTTTTGGAAAAATCGAGCTATTTCGCGAAAGTCAAACCAAACCACTTTTTTCAAATGGTCATAAATTTTGATCGAGTAATTCGATATTGACGTTTAATAGCTTAAATTAAAGGTATTTTCTTCAACTTTTTGAATTTTAAGTCAAAATTTAAATTTGATATATAGTGAGCTATATATATGCTTTCAAAGAACCAATCGGATTTAGAAGCATATATATAGCTCACTACAAAAAAATATTTGTATCAACAAAAAAGCTGAGGAAAAGAGCTTTAATTTAAGGTATTAAACGTCAAAATCGAATCACTCCATCAAAATTTATGACCATTTGAAAAAAGTGGTTTGGTTTGACTTTCACGAAATAGCTCGATTTTTCCAAAAACCAGACATTTTTCCCTTTCTTCAAATCCCTGTAACTGTCGATCCAATGCTTCGATTTTAACGTTTAATAGCTCAAATTAAAGCTCTTTTTCTTTACTTTTTGGTTTTTAGGTCTAAATTAAAATTTTTTTATCTGTTGATCTATATATGTGCTTCTAAAGCGGATTAGTATTCTGAACGCATATATATAGCTCAACAGATAAGAAAAATCAATTTTGGACCTAAAAATCGTAAAGTTGAGGAAAAGAGCTTTAATTTAAGCTATTAAACTTTAAAATCGATTCACTGGATCAAAAGTTTCGAGGATTTGAAAAAAAAAGTGAAAATCGATTAGTTTCGCGAGAGCCCTATAAAGAGTTAGCAGTATTGAAGCGTGCGTAACTCGTGACCGGAACATCCGATTTTAAAAATTTTAGGCTCGATTTACAGCTCTTGAGCTGCACTTTCGTTCTGTATATATAAAGTATAGCGCCAAGTCCCACAGGACTCACAGTACACAAATAATGCGCTCAACAGTAAAAATGCAAAAGAAAATGTATGAAGATTTTTGCGTTTTTTCGATCGGAAACCCGGGTGGCAACCGATAATGATGCAACTCGCACGGTTTCTTATTCGAAGGGGTCCCAGAAATCAGAAAAAATAGGTCTGGTAAGTGTGCCCTACCCAAAATTTTTCGGTAGTCCGGGCCCCCAGAAGTTTCCAGTATCGCGTGGAATGACTCATATAAAGCCTATTAATCGCGAGCGTAGCGAGCGGTTTTTGCTATAGTATATATTAATATAACTATTTATATCGTTTCTTAAAAAATTGTTGTCGTTGTAGATACAAACAAAACAATATGGTTGCAAATTGATCACGGTGTATTACTTAATAAAAATTTAAATTATACTCTAATCAATGTTTAAAATCTTGTTTTATTTATTATGACTACGGAAAATATAGAACTAGTTTTTCTTCTATCGCAAATAAGTACATAATTTGGAAAAGCGTACGTGGGTTGATTTGGCAAGCCCTCAAGGAACTCCTTTTAATCTCTCTTACACACGCAAATACGTACACGCGTACACTCACACACACAAATATATAATTATACATAAGTACATAAGTATAAAATATGTATACTTCTTTCTAGCTGTACAGCATGAAAGAGGACCAAGAAAGGCAAAACAGCAGTCTTTTTCGAATTCAGAAAAAACGCAGATAAGTCCAAACAAAAAAATTCAATTTGGAAATATAGAAAAAATATCTCCCTCGTCAATATCATCGGAATTTCCGTCTGAGTGTCGTCTTGAGCAACAACACAGGTACACCTAATTTATTTCTAATAGTATATTATGCAACGGGTAAGGAAAGGCTTTATTTTCGAAACAACAAGTTGCAGCAGGAGCCAAAGGCGAGTGTTGCAATGAGTTTTGGAAAAAAACCCTTTACGTACCAGTTCCATACGATATTTTATGCTACTACAATCTGAAAATCAGAATCGAAGTTGTGCTTTTTAGGTTAGAGTGGCATAAAACTCATTAGTTGTTATATATCGTGTAATAATAAATTAATAAAATTGTCTTGTACTGAAGATATGGTCCGTATATACGAACAGTTCAAAAAACATTAGAGACTCCAATATTGAATTCATCACTACCATCAATATTACCATCAATATCATCTGTAATATATCAGAATAACAATGCATCTTTAAAAACGCAATGTTCATTAATTCGTTTGATAATTGCTGCTGAAAAATGCCAGGTAATGATATTGACGTAGTTGCAATATTTAGCAACAATAAATCGATTATTTATTTATGACATTTTGAACATTCATTAGCTGTTAATTATTAATATTACAAATTTTATGAATAAATAAATTGAATATTCAAAAATGTTCAAAAGATATGAAGAATAATAAAGTAGGGCGAATCTTATATCAAGATCTAAACCTCAAATAATACGATACAGATAAAAATCAGAAAAAGTTTTACAGACATGTAGGATTTACTACTATATTTATTGAAAAAATTACTGACATAATATCATTTCTAAAATCGATATATAGTAAAAATAAAATAATATAATATATATCAAAGGAATAGATCGGGGACGCTCATTCCTCATATGCAATACTTTTATGATTTTTTTACTTGCAATAATCCAGCGCAAAGTTTATAAAATCTCGCCGCCATTCTGTATAAACCTCATGATATAAACTTTAAGGCAAGATAAATTCATAGGAATACCGTATTTATTAGATCAAAAATCAAACATGAATTGTAAACATTAGATATACTTTTAGATATATTATACATTAGATATATATTAAGAATTTGTAGAAGTGGAGGCGAATAGTGCTTCTTCTATGTAGTTAAATGAGAATAGTTTCCGAAGTTCAGAATTTTTCCGTCGTGCCACTTTTTGGCGTGGCACAATTTTTGGGGTCCTAAAATTAAAAAAAATTCCTCTTACCTCCAAGGACGCTTTTTCTTGTTCTTAAAGAATCACAGAACGTAAAAGAAAACTGACCGAAATACATCGGCGCCCTATGCCAATAAAAAGTTGCGAGCCAAAAACTGAAAAAAAATTCGCTAAATTTTGTGCGTTTTCTTCATTCTCCTAAAAGTTTAAGAGCAGGCTGTACGTTAAATAAAATTTCGAATCAATTAAAATAATGTACTTGAAAAGACTTTTCATTTCGGTATAAATTTGTCGATATAAATCGACCATTTTACGAAAATAGTCGATTTTACCTTTTTTTCTTAAAATCTTTCTAACTTTTCATCCAAGCATCTGTTTGCAACGTTCAACACGCCCAATAAAAGGTATTTTCTTGTACTTTTTAATTACTTGAAGCGTTTCTTCTTTTCGCTAATGATGAGCTATGCATATGATTCTCAAATAGATCGTTTTTTGAAAGCATATATATAAGCACACTCCGAAATAAATTTAAACTTTTGACTAATTGACACAAAAGTAAAAGAAGAGAGCTTTAATTTCAGCTCTTAAACTTGGAAACGCACGATTGGATCAAAAATTTGCCTTTTTCCAAATGCTTATGCCTTCCGATCTAGCCGACCATTTTCAAAGTTCAATAGCTCAAATTAAGGTTCCCATCTTCTACTTTTGTCTGTATTGAGAAGCATATATATTGTAACGAGAGATTAGACCGCGCTATTCGAACAGCGCGCGCTCGTTATGTCGCACGATGTGAACGTAGCAGCAAGCTTCGTTCGTGTATTATGGTGAGGGATGCGCGGGGGAAGAATAGGATAAGGCCCGCGCGCCGAATAGATCAGATTCGATTTGACCGTGCTGGTAGGTACCTAGTGCGTTAGGTACACCGTTTGCGAGGCCACCGTTAGTGCCCGAGGTAGATCGACTCGTCCACGGAGGAGCTCTAGGCTGTATTCGTCTTCAACACCCGGATTGCAGGAGAAGGGACGCCTTCTCTGTACCAATCGACAGCACCCGAGCGAGATACCCGTAGGAGAGTTGACGGCTCGTGATAGTATCGAGGAAGCGACGCACACCTCGTGCTAATAGTAAGTCGAATCTCGTAAGAACATTTCCTCGACAAGGTCGTCGACAGACGAGTATTCTCGACCACAGAATACTCGTCTCTTCCTTGATTGAGAGCGTGCGAGAATCTCTCCGCTGTCGCGCGTGCGACTGTCTATGCGGATTATTATATTACTTTCTTAATTTTACAATATACGAGTCTTCGACTCATTTCTTTAGCATGAATAACCGAGTATTTATTTCCCGTATCATCGCTTCGTCTTCTTGATTTTCGAACCCGAAAGAACTATTCTTTGCACAGTAAGTGTGATGCTCGGGCGCATCACACATTTGTACACGCTGCATTTGGCCGCGTAAACGTTAGTACGCAGGTTGCCGAGGAGCTACGTCGGGGTAGCAGTATAGAAGCTAAAGGTAAGACTCGGTGACGCGGCGACATACTGTGGTTGCCGTGACAAAGCCAAATTGCCCCGTTACAATATAGATCATCGCAAAACAATTTTTTATTGGCATAGGGCGCTGATTTATTTCGGTCAGTTTTCTTTCTTTGTATGTTCTAACGAGTGTAAAAAAACCTAATCCGGTTAGTGTGTCCAACTCTCCGTAGATTCCTCATATGAGGAAATCCACGAAAAAGTTCAGTTAACTATATATATGGGTAACTCCATGTGAAATCGAAAAAAAATTAGTTTTTATCTATCCAAAAATATATCGATGTTGTTCTATGGAGTGAATTGTAGAGAGTGAAGTGAGAAAATATCTCATGAATTTTTTCAGATTTCTTCTATCAAGTACCTTCGAGTTACAGAGGGTCAAAGTTCATAAAATTTCTGTTTCTTCCATTTTTTGCTAATTTTTATAAATTCATAGCTCTTTAGAGATGTATTTTTTAACAAAAATGTATAGAATACTTTTTTAGTAAATTTTGTCTATTTTACAAAAAAAATACTTTTAAAGTCATATATATATATATATATATATATATGTTATTATTTTCTAACGTTCAATTTAAACTATAAAATCAGTGAAACTGAGAAGAAAATGCCGCATTTTTTACTGTTTAAATTTGGATTTTTGTCAAGTTTTAGCTCAAAAATGAGGTAATATTATGAAAAACGACAAGAACACCTTTGTCTTAGAAATTTTTTTATTTAAATTTAATTTCTTTCAATAAAAAACCCAAAAATTTCAAAATTCATATTTTGATTTTTTAAATGATCTTAATCTTTGAGATCCACTTTGAAAGTTTATAGGTAATTTTGAACTATAAAAAGGTTCTTTCATGAATTTTTTTGATTTTACAGTTCAAATTGGATGTAATAAAATAACACACACACATACACACACGCGCGCCCGCGCGCACGCACACACGCACACACGCACACACACAGCTATATTACATAGTTACAGTGGTTGAGCGGGAATTTGCCCCCCCCCCCTCCCTCATCCGCCCTCGCATCGACCCCTCAAAATAACCAAGAAATGTTTCAAAATTTAGGTTATTTTTACGGGTTTCTTGGTCCCCTCTCCCCTCCTCACCCGCACCCGCCCCCCTCATTCTTCCCCCCCCCCTCATCTTTCATTAGTATTCATTGCGAAGAGAGTTTATGTATAATTTTATTTATTTATTATATATTATGTTTCTTATTCTGCTTACGAATACCCACGATCAAGTATTATAAGTAGTTACAAATATACTTATATTTTGTTTTTTAAACAAATTAATAGGTGGATCTTGAAGGTTATTGTTGGAGATAATAGGTGGAAGCTCAAGGCTATATGTGAAGGTGATAGATAGAAGGCTACATAGGGGTCACAACATAGGTGAAGGTAATAGTTGGAAGTGAAGAGCCTTGATTGAAGGCTATAAGTGAAATGTAGGGACCATGATTGGAGGCGATAGGCGGAGGATGTAAGCGTTAGGAGGAAGTTGAAAAAGATAGTTAGAGAGTGAAGGAGGCTGATTAGAAGTCGGGGTGCAGGTAATAGGTGGAAGCTCAAAGTCATAGCTGAAGGTGATAGATAGAGGGTTACATGGGGGCTATTACATACATGGAGGGTGAAGGTCATCATTGAAAAAATAGAAGGAAGGTGAAGTCGTTAGATTCGAAATGATAAGTTAAAGGTGTTTTTGATAGATAAAAGTAAAAAGTGGAAGTGAAGAGCTTTAATTGAAAGCAATAAGTGGCGGATGGGTCTATAGGTGGAGACTGAAGAGACCATAGGGAGATTGGAGGATGCAATTAAATGTTGAGGCTGAAGGAAATGATTGGAGGCGATTAGTAGAGGCTCTAGGTCTTGGATGGCGGTGATAGGTCGAGGTCGTATGTAGAGGTTGAAGGTCATAGATACAGGGTGAAAGTCACAAGGAAGTAATAAGTGGAGGGTGGAAGTGCTAAGTACACCGTTGAGAGATAGGATGAAGGTAAATTCGTTAAGATTGAAAATTATAGTTTACGGTGTTGGCTATAGGTAGAGGTAATAGGGGGAAGTGAAGGGGTTATGATTGGAGGTGATAGGTCGAGGGTACAGATGATGGAAGAATAATGACTTAATGTAATAGGTAGATGTTGGAGTTTATGGTTGGAGATGATAGGAGGAAGCTCAAAGTCATAGGTGAAGGTAATAGGTAGAGGGTTACATAGGAATTACATAGGGTTTTAGGGTTACATAGGATTATATAGAGTTACAGGGTTACAGGGTTACAGGATTACTGGGTTACGTAGGGGTAGCGTTATGATTGGAAATGATAGTTTAAGGTGTTGGCTATATGTAGAAGTAATAGGTGGAAGTGAATGAATCATGATTGGAAGTGATAGGTGGAAGCTATAGATCATTTGTGAAGGTGATAGATAAAACGTGAAAATCACAAGTGGAAGTTCAAGGTAATAAGTGGATGCAAGAGGTGAAGGGTGGAGGTTCTAGGGATACGATTGAGGGGTGGAAGGAGCTAAAAACATTATGATTGGAAATGATTACTTCAGGTTGTTGATAATATGCGGAGATAAAAGCTGGAGTGTGAAGCGATTATGATTGGAGGTGAAAGATGGTGAATGAAGGAATCAAAATTGGAGGCGACAAGTGGAGGATTTAGGCGATAGAAGTAATAGGTGGATGTTGGAGGTTATGGTCGGAGAAGATGGGAGTAAGCTCAAAATCATAGGTGAAGGTGATACGTAGAGGGTTACATGGGGATTACGACATGGCTGGAGGGTGAAAATATAGGAGGAGTGTAAAATCGTTATGATTTGAAATGATAAGTTGATGGTCTTCGAAAAATTATAAATTGAAGCGAAGGGGGTTGGCGAGTGGAGCGAGTAGGGATTAGTCCCTAGTATATATATATATATATGGGTGGTTCTCTGACAAATCGAGCGGTCAATTTTTCGACCCTAACCAAAAATATTTTTAAAATGTTCCTAAGAGACATGTGAGTATCCCAGAATTTTTTCAGATTTTTTCCATCAAATATCTTCGAGTTACGGAGGGTCAAAGTTGATGAAATCAGGTTTTTTTGCTTTTTCTGACTACTTTCATTAATTTGTAAGGCCTCAGGGAAACATTTTTCACTATAAAGACATATAACATTTTTTTCTGGAAAATTTCTAGATTTTTCAAAAAAAATATTTTTGGAGTCATATATATATGTTTTAAGAAACTTATAAGCCATTTAAGCCTTAAAATCAAGTTTTAGGAAAGTTCGATCATCCGGATCAAAAACAAAAAATTCATGAAGATACCTTATTTCAATATAAAAAAGTATGCGAAAGACCCATAATGTCAGAGGCCTTGGTTTTTCTGTAAAAAATCATTATAACAGTTCATATTTGAAAAAATTTAGTTATATTGCTGTTTAACTTTATTAGTTTTTTTATGATTGAAATTATTATAAACGAGCTTATTTAATTGATAAGATTGGTTAAATGCTTCGATAGAGCAATATAACTAAATTTTTTCAAATATGAACTGTTATAATGATTTTTTACAGAGAAACCAAGGCCTCTGACATTATGGGTCTTTCGCATACTTTTTTATATTGAAATAAGGTATCTTCATGAATTTTTTGTTTTTGATCCGGATGATCGAACTTTCCTAAAACTTGATTTTAAGGCTTAAATGGCTTATAAGTTTCTTAAAACATATATATATGACTCCAAAAATATTTTTTTTGAAAAATCTAGAAATTTTCCAGAAAAAAATGTTATATGTCTTTATAGTGAAAAATGTTTCCCTGAGGCCTTACAAATTAATGAAAGTAGTCAGAAAAAGCAAAAAAACCTGATTTCATCAACTTTGACCCTCCGTAACTCGAAGATATTTGATGGAAAAAATCAGAAAAAATTCTGGGATACTCACATGTACTCAGATACTTAATTTTTTCAGAATTTATCATGTAGTATGCTATATATTTGCTTTCAAAAATAAGATAATGTTAAAGTCAGTAACGAAATTGCGATTTTTAGGTGAGAGTTGCATAAAAGTTAAAATAGATTATTTCCGTGAACGCCTGAAACAAATCTCGTTGTCTTCCAACGTGCGCAACGTTTGATCAGTCCATCCGATTCAGACAAATTCATATTTAAATTAAAGCTCTTTTAGTATTAAGTCTGTATGTATGGAAAAATACAGAATATTACAATACTGTATTTAATGCAGTATTTATTTGATAAAAATAGTAAAAATTGTGTTATATGTTTCACTGCCTAGCTTGTAGCTTTTTTTTGGCATAGGGTTTTGACTAAGCAGATGACATTTTGAAGTGATCTACGAAACGAAACCAGGATAGTCCGATAGGTGTGCCCTCAAAAATAAAAACGTTCAATTTTTGGATATAGTTGACGGAACTTGGGTATCTTTGTCTTGGATTTCCTCATATATGTAGGATTAATAGAATAATATCTTTTCATTTAAAATATAGTATTTACACAAAAATAGTTGAGTGACATTTCTCGTCTGTTGCCGCGTAAAATAGCGCAGGCATCATGGTCAGGAATAAAGAATGATCAGATGGCATAATTAATTTTTTGGCGTAGTTACGTAATATACTATTATGCATGTAATTATGTAGATATGTGTTGAAATAAATGTAATTAATTTCTTAATCTTGGAAGGAAATGCACTGGAACGCTCAGTCACATGCAGACATCAGTTTCATGGTCAATTTCGCAAATTCAGATAATAATTCAAATCGAACGAACACGACTTCAGTCAATAATAGTTCTTCATTACTTCAGGTATTTGCATAAATATTATGATTTTAATTTTTAATTTGTAGTATTTTAAAAGAGGAAGTGAAAATTACCTAATAGAAGTGCCCTGGTAGAATTTATTAATTGATCATAAAATGAATTAAATTAGAGACACTTTAAATTTCTAAATAGTATCAATGTCTTGCCAAGCTACTGCTCTAAACTTAGATAGTTTGAGTGAGCCATCGTTGATCGTAATGCCCTAACCTATTTATATGGCGTCACGTTTGGTAATTGATCACATTGACCACGTCACGTGGCTCACGGTATGTACGGCGTCAATGTGGCCGGTCACCAACTGTCAGCTGAGACGCGCAGAACGTGGCGCCATTTCGCAATTATTCTAAGTTTCCATTAAATGTGGGTGTATTTAATTATCTCATTAATGATACCCCAGCACCAGCCATTTCGTAAGCAGTTTTACTCGATGTATATCCATGTTTTATATCTCACCATGTTTCTTAGACAGCAAATTCTCGGTAAGTAGATACTAATAATGGTATCTAGAAACCACTTACTAAGTGGGTTCGAAAGCGTTTTATTTTCCCCCAAAAACTTCTAAAGAAAACCGGCAAGTTTTTAGATTATACAAGTTAGAACTTCGTATTAACTACTAGGATTAAATTCTACCAGCGTATTTTAAGAGTCTGAAAATTTTATACAATTTTTACGAATTGTTTCCAAAATATTCTTAATCCTTCATTTCTCAAAATTGAATTTTTTTAAGTGATTAACAATCAATTAAAAATACCTTTAAAAAGTTGAAAGCAAATGAAGCAGTACCAAATCGGTCTATTGAATTATCAATTTGTTAAAAAAGATCAACGATGAGTAATAAAAAACAGGAAAAAATTATAAAAAATACCCCATCAACTCTCCCTCAAAAGTACTTGTAATTCATTTTATTATAATTATATGGTAATACGTTTAAAATTATAAGAAATTATATTATTGCTACAGGAAACCACTGCCAAATTATTATTTATGGTTGTTCAATGGATAAAGGACATAACGCCTTTTCAAGCTTTAACTGAAAATGATAGAAGTGTATTGCTGGAAGAAACATGGACTCAATTATTCTTAATTCATCTTGCTCAATGGTCCAAATCATGGAATCTTATAACACTATTAGACGATAAAACTGTGTATAAAGAAACACAGGATAAAGAAGCTCTGCGTGAACTTATCACTATCAAGGTATATTTTTTATAATAACAGAATATAACAATTGGTTATTCCACTGTGAAATATTTTGCGTTTTCGCGGCGTGATGAAATAAATAATAAAGAACAACATATACTATAAGTATTCGTGTCGTAAATATATGAGGAAATCTACGGCCAGGTGGCAATTTTTGGGCCAAAAAGTGGAATATGAGCAATTTTGAGGGCACACTAACCGGGCTAGGTTTTTTTTACTCGCTAGGGTATACAATGTAAAAAAATTGACTGAAATACATCGGCGTCCTATGCCAATAAACAGTTACGGGCCAAAAACTGAAAAAAAATAAGCTAATTTTTTTCGCGTTTTTTTCATTCTCCTCAAAGTTCAAGAGCAGGCCGTATGTTAAATCAAATGTCTAATCAATTAAAATAAAGTACTTGAAAAGACCTTTCATTTGGATATAAATTTGTCTAAATCGGATGCACTGATCAAAAAGTTTCGTATTTTAGAAGACGATGAACTTGGATCAAGCTTTTACGAAAATGACCACGCTTACCTTTTTTTTCTTAAAATACTTTTGATCCAAGCATTCTTTTGCAACGTTCAATACGTCAAATTAAAGGTCTATTTTTATACTTTTTAATTACTGAGCGGGTTATTTCTGTTCGCTTATGATGAGCTATATATTCTTCTTTGTTGTTTTGAAAGCATATGTATAGCACACTACGAAATAAATAAAAATTTTATACTAAAAAGCACAAAAGTAGAAGAAAAGAGCTTTAATTTAAGTTATTAAACCTTGAAAACACATGACTGGATCAAAATTTAATAGCATTTGAAGAAAGGGAAAATCTCTGGATTTTCCAAAATCCGGTGATTTCATGGAAAAAAGCAAAATTTGCCTGTTTTCAAATCCTCGTACCTTCCGATCCAACTGACCGTTTTCAAAGTTTAATAGCTCAAATTAAAGCTCTCATAATCTACTTTTTTCTAAATCGTCTAAAGTTTAGGTTTCTCGTCCGGTACGTCGTATACATGCTTCTCAAAATCAGTAAAAAGCAATCAATTTGAGAAGCATATATACCGTGTGTCCCAGGTGAAACTGTCGATGCTGAGAGTGTGGGTGGAAAAAATTTCAGCATCAAAAACTATGGTGAAAAAATTTATGGGGCTGTAGGCTGATCCCGGCGGCTGAGCGTGTGCAAGCCACATATTTCGAATTCAAAAACGCTGCACTCAAAAAATTTAAATTTTGCAAAATTAATATTTTTTGCCCAGGCACTTAATTCTACAGAAAAGGCTGAATTAAACAGAATTTGAATGACAAAAATCGAGTGGTAACTTCTTGAGATATCGAGACTAGTTTGATTATTGTCACTTTTAGGATTGTGAATTGATAAAAGTGAAAATGCTCCGATTTTTGTGATTCAAGTTTTGTAAGTATTAGGGAGCTTTACACATGAATGTGAGTACGTTAAAAACGATCTTTATGTAAAAATTATTGATTTGAAAATTGCAAGTGCAAACTTTTTTCTAATGCCGTGCGACACGTGTACGGAGTGGAAAAATTTTGTTTATGGGGGATAATTACACGGGTAACCCTCATTCGACCGCTTTAGGCAAGAGTCTGTCCACCGGTGTAATAAAAAGCTAAGGTTCCTCTCTGGGATTTTTCAAATCAACAATTTTTACATCAAGATTGTTTATAACGTACCAACATTCATGCGTAAGGTTCCTTAATACTTTCAAAACTTGAATCACAAAAATCAGAGAATTTTCACTTTTATCAATTCACAATCCTAAAAGTGACAATTATCAAAGTAGTCTCGATATCTCAAGAAGTTACTATTCGATTTTAGTCATTCAAATTCTGTTGAATTCAGCCTTTTCTGTAGAATTAAGTGCCTGTTCAAAAAATAATAATTTTGCAAAATTTAAATTTTTTTAGTGCAGCGTTTTTGAATACGAAATACGTGGCTTGTACACGCTCAGCCGCCAGGTTCACCCTACACCCCCATAAATTTTTTTACCATAGTTTTTGATGCTGAAATTTTTTCCACCCACACTCTCAGCATCGACAGTTTCACCTGGGACACACGGTATAGATCATCGCATAAAAAAACTTATAATCTGATAAATTATTATGAAAGTAGAATAAAAGAGCTTTAATTTGAGGTATTAAACGTTAAAAACGTACGATTGGATAAAAATTGAGAAATATTTAAAGAAACGTAAGATTCTTTGGATTTTGTCAAGCATTTACATGAAAGAAAATGTAAAAATAATGGTTTTTTTCTTTTTATTTAAAATCTCATGATTTGTGATCCAATTAATCGTTTTCAAAGTTTAATAGCTCAAATTAAAGCTCTTTTCTTCCACTTTCATATTAATTTATTAAAGTTTGCATTTTTTTGTGCGATAATCTATATATATGCCTTTCAAGTTGGTTGCTATTTACTGATTTTGAGAAGCATATATATAACATACCGGACAAGAAACCTAAACTTCAGACCATTTAGAAAAAAAGTAGAAGATGAGAGCTTTAATTTGAGCTATTAAACTTTGAAAACGGTCAGTTGGATCGGAAGGTACGAGGATTTGAAAAAAGGCAAATTTTGCTTTTTTCCATGAAATCACTGGATTTTGGAAAATCCAGAGATTTTTCCCTTTCTTAAAATGCTATTAACTTTTGATCCAGTCATACGTTTTTAAAGTTTGATAGCTTAACTTAAAGCTCTTTTCTTCTACATTGTGCCCAGTAATTACAAAATACAAAAATAGACCTTTAATTTGACGTATTGAACGTTGCAAGAGGATGCTTGGATCAAAAGTTAGAAGGATTTTAAGAAAAAAAAGGTAAGAGCAGTCATTTTCGTAAAAGCTTGATCCAAGTTCATCGTCTTCTAAAATACGAAACTTTTTGATCAGTGCATCCGATTTAGACAAATTTATATCCAAATGAAAGGTCTTTTCAAGTGCTTTATTTTAATTGTTTAGAAATTTGATTTAATATACGGCCTGCTCTTAAACTTTAAGGAAAATGAAAAAAGCGCGAAAAAAGTTGGCGTATTTTTTTCAGATTGTGTCCCGTAACTTTTTATTGGCATAGGGCGCCGATGTATTTCAGTCAATTTTCTTGTATTGTATGTCCTAACGAGTAAAAAAACCTAGCCCGGTTAGTGTGACCTCAAAATTGCTCATATTCCACTTTTTGGCCCAAAAATTGTCACCTGGCCGTAGATTTCCTCATATGTCTAAAATTTTCTCTTGTAAAAAATTACGCAAGTATAAATTACTTTTACGAAAAACAGGAGGAATCATTATCTTTCAATTTGAGAAACAGAAAAGACAAAGTTAAAACTGGGCAAATAAAATTGAGATACTATTGAAAGATGAAAGTACATTTCAATATAGCGATAGAAATAGTTTTAAGGATCAGAGATTGTTAATCTAACCGAGATTAATTCTTTTTTGTTCTAAATTTATTACTGTGTGTATTTTAAAATTACCTGTTATTACACAACAGTTTGATTTTGCAGAAAAGTTATACTTTTTAAATCTATTTATATAATTTTTAGAAAATCGTTGGTCTTTTCAAGGAACTAATGCCGGATGGAAACGAATGTGGCTGTCTTAAAGCCATAGCATTATTTACATCAGGTTTGTTAACATTTCTAAATATTATTCATAGCACTGCATGAGTTAAGTCACCTGTGCAATGCTTGGTTTTAATATAAGTAGTCCAGTATAGCACCGTGCTAAATGTCCTCACCATACTCGGGTTCGAAACTGAGAGTATCAACATGAACTGCTCCAAACACAATAAACGTGGTTTTGGACATAACTACAATAAAATATTCTATGATACTTAATTTTTTAGATATGCTACATGACATAGCGTTTAGAGTTCTCACCGCAAACGCTCCAGCCCTAACCGTGCACTAATGGACTGCTTCTTGGCCACTTGTATACGTTTATGCTTTTGATGAATTTAAAAATTAATGCTCACAATTTCAACAATAAGTTTAAAATTCGGTACACTTTTGAATAAAATAATTTTTTGATTTTAAGATAAAGTAATCACAGAGGCTGCTGGTCAGGTTAAGGTGGGTCCAGAGCGATAACAAAATTACTATACGGACCTCTGTGATTTTGTCTGTCGGAAAGTGGATCTTCCCATATAGCACCCAACACTCTGGGAATATTGCTGGAATGTAGCTTTGGTAAGTAAAGTAGGATCAATTATGTTGCGGGAAGGTTACGTAACCAGCTGGCCACGGTCAGGCAACATTGCTGCGAAGTCGAATGTCCGTTTTAATATTACATCAATTCGATCGGTATTCCATACCCATCCGTGGAAAGTAATATTACAGTAATATTGTAGTAAGCTTATTCAACATTCCCAGAACATTAATATACTATATACTTTTTATTGATTTTTTCGAAAAAATTTCTTCCCTATTGAAATAATACAGCAATGTTATGGTAACATTGCAGAATGTTATCACAACGTTACTGGAATATAATATCTTACAAAGGGATTCAAGAAAAATGTTTAAAAAAATTTCTCCGGTCGGGATTTGAACCCAACTCCTTTCGCTCAGTAGACTCGCTCGTTATCCACTGAGCTATTGTTTTGTTGTTGTCATTCAAGTTAATGTGTAGGTTAAAATGAAAGATAAACGAGGGCCTTTAAAATATAACCTAGGTTCAAAATTATTTGGCAACAACAAAACAATAGCTCAGTGGACAACGAGCGAGTCTACTGAGCGAAAGGAGTTGGGTTCAAATCCCGACCGGAGAAATTTTTTTTAACCATTTTTCTTTGATCCCTTTGTAAGATATTATATTCCAGTAATGTTGTGATAACGTTGTGCAATGTTACCATAACATTGCTGTATTATTTCAATAGGGAAGAAATTTTTTCGAAAAAATCGATAAAAAGTATATAATATATTAATGTTCTGGGAATGTTGAATAAGCTTCCTACAATATTACTGTAATATTACTTTCCACGGATGGGTCCGAAATACCGATCGAATCGATGTAATATTAAAACGGACATTCGATTTCGCAGCAATGTTGCCTGACCGTGGCCAGCTGGTTACGTAACCTTCCCGCAACATAATTGATCCTACTTTACTTACCAAAGCAACATTCCAGCAATATTCCCAGAGTGTTGGGTGCTATATGGGTTGTTTCGAAAATATCAGAATATTATTATACTTTTTAATTACACACACAGTACACATTCATCTGACAATTATAAAAGGCTCAGGGCCAATGAGATGTATATCAATCTCTGTCATCTCATATGTTTGTGAGGTTGCTCTCGCCATTATACGACCCTCAAACATGGATTGTAGCATTTCGATACGAATTTTGATTTGATTTTCGGTTGACATTTTTTTCATTTGAGTACTTAAGAAATAGTTTGGGGAATTAATTCCTTATGTATGTCAAATTTCTGTTACCAAATAATTATCTTCCTGATCAGCATTGTCGACGTTTTTAGAATTTTGAAAGTCTTCTTCAAGAGTTCTTTTCTCCGAAGAATATTTTTTAAGAACTCTAATATGACTTTAAGTAATTCACAAATGTTCGCTCATGTCGAATACTTGAAGAGTTCATAAAGAATTCTTTTTTGAAAAGGAAATTTTGTATTATGCAAAGAAAGCAATCACACAGTATTCATTGAGTAATTATAAAAAATTCTTTATTTCATAATAAAATTCTGTACTGCATGAAGAAAGTAATCACATAGTGATCATAAAGAATTCTTTATTTCAGAATAAAATTTTGAATTACGCGATGAAATAATCACAAAGTAATCATCAAGTAATCACAAAGAATTCTCTAATTAATTATGAACAATTCATATTCAATTCATATTCACATTCCCATTGTGACGCTCGGACTAGATATCGTTCTCGATAAAATAGCGTTTTCCCTGGTTTTAGTTACAAATAAAAAATTACCAAAGCATTGAATAGTTTATTGATATTTAAAAAAGAATATCCAATAACTTATTTGGTATTTCATAAAGCTAACTAATAAAAAAAGCCTTATGAACAAATTAATTCGGAATTTTCATGAGAAATTGGAACATTTATACGTTAATATATATTGCCGAATAAAGAAACTAATAAAAATGGTTTACCTATTTTATAAAAAAAAACTTAAGCTTTAAAATAAGCTATCGTACATCTCCATTCGTTAAATAGAAACAGAAATACGATGACGAAAAAACTAAATGTAATTGCACTAAATTTGGTTAAATTATTCTTTTAAAAATTCAAAATGATTTACATTTGTAATATAAAACTGCATATTTTAATGATTTAAAAATAATGTCATCTACTACATAAAGCTTTCATAGACGTTTAAACATTCAACTAATTTATAATAATTCAAAATCAGGAGGTCAAAATACTTAATAATCACTGGGTCTTAGCCATGCCACTGATTTGCTACGCGACCCTACTTGGCTCCTATAAACTATTTGCATGATTTAAAATTGTTGCAAAAAATGTTTATCGAATTGTATATAATGTTATATCGCGTACTGTTATACAAGTACATGCGTACTTATTAATTTTAGAAAATTTTTTGAACAATAGTTTTCTAGTCATCGCGACAATAAACTGATGAAATACATAAATCAAACAAATATATTTTACGTCTCAAGAATTAGAAAATTTAAAAAAAATAATTTAAAACAGAGAGAGCTTTTAAAGAGCGACGATGGCTCAATCGGTAGAGTATCGGGCTAGTAATTCAGAGGTCCTGGGTTCAAGCCTGACTCTCGACGATTTTGGAGACACCTCTTTGTTTACATAAGTGTCTATACATCTGAGCTCCAGTGTTTCAGATTCCACTGTGTACAACGTGTATATTTCACTGTATATAAAACTGTAGGTACCCATTGATCTGCGCGAGTACTTAAAAATATTGGACTTCAATGCACTGAAACTAAGTACTTACAAGCACAGGCAATGCAGAGCCATATAAGACTCATATTAGGCCTTGAAAAGGCTGTAAAAATAAAAAAAAACAGAGAGAGAGTGAGAGAAAGAGAGAAAGTGAGAGTGAGAGAGAGAGGGAGAGAGAGAGAGAATGAGAGAGAGTGAGAGAGAGAGAGAGAGAGAAAGCGTATCCGTACATACGAGACTCGGAGAGTAACCATAGCGTTGCCGCTTACGTGCATTACTTCCCTCTCCTTCTTCATGGATTTCATGCAGAATAGAGAAAATAATCAACTTTGTATTACAATTACTCAGAAACTAAACGAGGAATCGTTATCAAACTTTTTTTATTCAGCTTAAATAACGTCAAATATTAAGAGTTCATTTTTGTTTCGTAACAGCAGTTCTTTCGTAATTAAATAAAACGTTACTTATTTCATGTAGTTTACAGTAATTTTACGTTAAATTTGAAGTACAATATCTCGATTTTGGCACGGGCAAATGAGCTAAAATTTTGCATGTGTATTAGTATCACCATAATAAACATGTATACCAAATTTCATGAAGATCCTAAGAAAATGCATTTTGGAATGAACTACTCGACATATCCAAAAAACTAGTCAAAGCAGCGGTAGGAAAGATCGCATAGTAAGAATGTATCGACGCGACGACAGCGAGCATTCTTTATTTTTATAATTTATTATCAAAATTAATCGAGCTTCGCCTGTACAATATCGCCCACTTCTGTTTCACATTCCATAAAAGCTAACTTTAATTATGTAATGTAACGGGGTTCTTAAACCTATTATCCTACTGCATCTTTAACATTCGCCCTATTTGATCGCGTACGTCGCGGAGACAATTCAACTTGCAGTTCTCGCTGTATCCTAGAACCTTTCGGTCGACCGCGTTTCTAACACGGCAGACTCTGTGAGAGTCGCTTCCTCCCCCCCCTTCAGGAGCCCTTGTATCACGAGAAACAACGATTAGGGTTTTATGCGGCCTACCTTACTTACGTGGAACATCCACATTTTCACTCAGCGCAATATTTCGCCCCTCACATTCATTCCTTTTTTCAACGATCACTTCCTTGGTGGTTAAAACGTCTTGTTCTACAGGATCATCATCTTCATCATCAGAAGCATCAACAGAGTTTTTCGTCTTCAAACGACTTATTGGAAATGGGTGAATAAATAAATGAAACTCAGAATATTTCAAATACTACTGCAGAATTTTGAACTGGACGTCATGAACTGGACGACTGGAGCTATTCCTAAATATTCGACAGCGTAGAAACGCAGTTTCCTTAAGCTAAGAACAATAGGCCCTTTTACTTAAGTACACGCGTTCTCCATATGTTTCTGCCTGCCGCAATAAACGCAGTGAAAACTGAGGCGGGCGACGTGTCGCAGTACGCGGCGACGAAAAACCGAAGTGCAGTTGTAAAGCCTTAAAAGAAGAAATTTTTCTCTCCCCCTACAGCTCTCTGCGTCTCGACAAGATTTTGTTTTTGAAATATATATATACTAGGGGGGTACCCCCTGCTCGCTCCGCTCGCCAACCCCCATAGCTTCAATTTCTAATTTTTCGCAGACCTTCAACTTCATCATTTCAAATCATAACGATTTCACGCTCATCCTATATTTCCAATCATGACCTTCACCTTCTAGCTATGACGTAATTCCTATACAACCCTCTATCGAACCTGTGACTTTGAGCTTCCACATAATCTCCAACCATAACCTCCAACATCCACCTATTGCATAAAGTCATGATGCGCCTATCATCCTTGACCTATTATCTCCAATCACATACCATAGGCTCCATCGATCATCTCCATCCTTCACCTATCGTTTGCGCCCTCCACCTACCGCCTCCAATTATGTTCCCTTCACTCTCCATCTATTGCCTCCAGCCATGATTCCTTCATCTTTCACTTACCGCCTTAAATCCATATCCCTTTACCGTCCAGCTTTTATCTCCGCATATTATCAATACCCTCAAGTAATCATTTTATTTATTTTTTATTTATTTATTTATTTATTTATTCAACTAGTATAAAAAAAATATATAATCACTGTAGCCTCATTGCTACAGAATTCCTATAGAGGTGAACTTAAATTCACCTGTACATAGGCCCGGTTATATAGAAAGAAAATAACATAAAAAAAAAAACATTTAAAAAACTAAAAACTTATCTAAAATCTAAAATCTAATTACTCAGTGGTTGCACTAATCACAACGTTTTACAAAATATGAATATGCGAGTTCTGCTACTGTAGATAACTATTTTTTATCCATTTTTTAAATTTATCTTTTCTGGGTTTTTTACTAATATCCAAAGTTTTCATGTTCTTTGGTAATCTATTATATACCCTAATCGCAACAATGTAACTATTTTTGTTACTGATTGTTTCAGTAATTCTAGGAATTCTAATGCTTTTATTCCTTGTACAACTGAGACTCTGCTTATACATACTAACTAGCTTGCTATAATGATAGTCAATAGCTTCCAATACAAACGTCTCCTTAAGATTCAGTGGCACCTTTTGTAGAAATCCATTCTTACTTATTATTTTAATCAGTCTTTTTTGCATCCTACTCAATACATCCAAACTATTTCTATATGCCCCACCCCAAGCTATTATCTCATAAGTAGCTAGACTTTGGAATACAGCAAAGTATAGCATAAACATAGTATCTATCGACATAAACTTCGAAAATCTCGAGAATACATACAGTAGATATTTAGTCTTATTCACAATATAATTAATATGTATATCCCATTTCAAATTACAGTCAAAGTGCAGCCCTAAATATTTATAGCTCTCAACTCTTTCAAGCGAGTAATCGTATATTTTTACATTAATGTTTTCCGGATAACTGTCCTTGTAATTACCAAAAGTAAGAAAAACGGACTTAGCTAAATTTAACGACAACTTGTTAAAAGCCAATCATCTAGCCACCTGATTTATTTGTATGTTTATATCGTCCTCTGCTTGTTTCCATGTATTAGCTTGAGATATCACTGCTGTATCATCAGCATATGCAATCAGAGCATTCTGTGGTAGGCTGTCTAACAAATCATTTTCAATCGTAATATTTTTATGCTCCTTTTATGCATTCTTCAACCCTATATAAACCTATGTAATCCCTATGTAATCCTCTACCTATCAGCTTCACCTATGACTTTGAGCTTCCATGTCATCTCCAACTACAACCTCAAATATCCACCTATTAGACTAAGTCATTATCCGCCTATGACCCTGGACCTATCATCTTCAATCAAATACCTCAGCCTCTCTCTGTCGTCTTCATCCTTTACCTATCGTTTCCACCCTTCTCCTATCGTACAGATCCACCACCTACCGCATCCCATCATAATCCCTTCACTTATCACCTTCAATCATTATCCCTTCATCCTCCAGCTCTTATCCCCGTATATTGTCAACACCCTCAAGTAATCATTTCCAATCATAATATTTTTATGCTCCTTCTATCCCTTCAACCGTAAGAGAGATTGTTGGAGTGGTGGAAAATTAGTGAGGTTGTTTTTAATAATAAGTAACTTTATTACAATGTGTGATGTGTCGTCGGACACGACTGTCTCCTTCCGAGACTTACAAGCGAGAGAGAGAATGAGCGCGAGTACAGTATATGCGAGCGCTCTTCTCTATAGTGTATATCTATATATATGTGTTTACATACTCGCGTATTCGCGTTTTTGGAGTCGCGCTTGTCTCGATGTACAGAATCATATATATACAAGAGATGGCGCGACCAGTATTAATTCGTAGAACAACAAGCAAAGAGTATAATATTTATACAATATTCAACAGAGATAAGTGCCCTTAGAACCTCCAACCTTCACCTCTTGTATCTACTTGTTACCTTCAACCTCCACCTATGATTATCATGTTTTACCTATCACCTTTACAACTTACCAGCATCCACCTATCACTTACAATCATGATCTCTTCACTTCCACCTATTACCTCTACCTCTAGGCAACAGTAAACTATCATTTCTAATCCTAACGATTTTATCGTCCTATCCGTCGACTGTGTACTTAGCACTTTCACCCTCCAACTATTTCTTCCATTCGTGTCCTTTACCCTATACCTTTGACCTACAACCTCCACGTATAACCTCAACCTATCACCGCCAGTCATGATCTGGAGCCTCTATCTATCGCTTCCAATAATGTAGAGCCTTCACAAATCGCTTTTAATTGTGTCCTCCAATCTCCCTATGGTAGTTGCTGAACACCCCCCCCCCTACCATAACGATTTCACGCTCCTCCTATATTTTCTATCATGACCTTTACCATCCAGTTATGTCGTAATTCTTATATAACCCTCTACCTAACACCTTTACTGATGACATTGAGCTTCCACATATTATCTTCAACCATAACCTCCAACATCAACCTATTGCATTAAGTCATGATGCGCCTATCACCTGTACCCTCGACCTATCACCTCCAATCATATACATCAGGCTTCATCGATCATCTCCAGCCATTATCCATCGTTTCCGCCCTTCACTTACCGCCTCCAATTATGTTCCCTTCACTCTCCATCTATTGCCTGCAGCCATGATCCCTTCACCCTTCACTTATCACCTTAAACCATTATCCCCACACCGTCCAGCTTTTATCTCCGCATATTATCAACACCCTCAAGTAATCATTTCTAATCGTAATATTTTTATGCCCCTTCGATCCATTCATCTTGCCCCGAGAATCTCCACCCTTTACCACTTGCATAACTTATTATATTTAACCTCCCCCTTACGATTTTCACGTTTTACCTATCACCTTCACAAATGATCTGGAGAATCCACCTATCACTTCCGATCATAACCGTTTCACTTCCACCTATTACCTCTGCTTATAACCCTTTACCTATCACCTTCACCTATGACTTTGAGCTTCCCCGTATCATCTTCAACCATAACCTCAAACATCCACCTATTACATTAAATCATGATCCGCCTATCACCCTTGACCTATCATCTTCAATCGCATTCCTCAGCCTCTCTCTCTTCACCCTTTACCTATCGGTTTTACCCTTCTTCTATCGCTCAACTCCACCACCTACCACCTTCAATCATAATCCCTTCACTGTCCATCTATCGCCTCCAATCATGATGCCATCACCCTTCACTTATCGTCTTCAATCATTATCTCTTCATCCTACAGCTTTTATCCCCGCATATTGTCAACACCCATAAGTACTTACTTAGCACTTCCACCCTCCACCTATTGCTTCCATTCGTGCCCTTTACCCTATACCTATGTCCTTCAACCACCACGTACAACCTCGACCTGTCATCGCAATCCATGATCTCGAGCCTCTATCTATCGCTTCTAATAATATACAGCCTTCACAAATCGCTTTTAATTGTACCCTCCAATCTCCTTATGGCCTCCAGCCTCCACCTGTTGCCTTCAATCATGATCCCTTCAACTTGCACTTACAGCCTTCAATAAAAACTCTTCACTTATAATTATTTCCTTCTCATGTTGTAACCTCTATGTAGCACTCTATCTATCAGCTTCACATATGGCCTTGAGCCACCACCTATCATCTCCAACAATGTATTCCTATATATATACATAAGGGGGGTTCCACCTCGCTCTGTTCACCAACCCCCATTGCTTCAGTTTTTAACTTTATATTTTGGTAATGTTCTGATATAATTTACAGCAACAATTTCACACATGACTTCCATGTACACCTAGCACCTTTTTCAAAATATCTACCTATCTCCAACATCAATAACATTCTGATTCCGCCTGTCCCTATCTCCAATAATGTCTTTCTTCTCCAAAAATAATCTATACGTTCTATTAAATTATTATAAATGTTAACATTGTAAGGAATGAGGGGGGGGGGGTAGAGGGCGGGTATGAGGGGCGGGAGGGGGGGGGGGAAATTCCACCTCAGCCCAAAACAACTATATAATATAGTAAGATATATATATGTATATATATACACCCCCAGAAAGCAGCACGTGCCAACACACCCATGCCGTCACGCCGTGCTGTCCCCAAATGCTACCCCCTCTCCCTCTTTATTTCATGGCATGAGTATGATGCAGGGATCCCTCGCGAGGAAGAGGTATAATCTACGCATCAAAACAATAACTCCAAGCTGTCAAACATCGCATCATCGCACTCTCTTACTGCAGAAGTTTTTCGATTGTTTAGAAAACTTTCTGCATTTATTTTATTGAATAATTACAAAATTATTCAATTGGATTATACGAAAAAAAATCAAAATTTTGTGGTAAGTAAAAATATAAAAATCATTGAACATAGTAATCATACTGATTGAGGTTATATTTATAAATTTTATGATGAATTTTTAGTATCAGGATATCTGCAACCTGGTGGTGTGCCTATCCAAATAATTTATTTGCAAGGAAATCAGCTTTTTTTGGTAAGTAAACACAAAAATTACTATTTAAAATGATGCAAAGTGAGGTTATATATTTTTGTATTGTGTTTGCATGTTCTATAATTTTTACAGCACGAAGACGAAGACCATATAACCATGCCATATATACGGTGCAGAAGGATTTTGTCGAGGACTGATTAATAACGAAAAAAATTTTAACTAAATTTTTTTGTACATTTTAATATAAATTTTTATTAAAATAAAAATACTAATTTTTAAATTTAATCTATTTATTTCCCTTTATTATTAGTAATAATAATATTAAACATAATTATAATATTAAAGGTTAGGTTTGCGAGCACCACGACGGCACGCCGTGCCAGTTGGTGCCAGCACGAGCCGACATCACAGTGCCGTCTCTGTGCTGCGTCAGCACTTCGTCACCATGCCATCTTTCATGCAGTATGCGTGCTGTCGTGATGCCGTGACAGTGCCGGATTATTGTTATCTGGGTGTGTGTGTGTGTGTGTGTGTGTGTGTGTGTGTGTGTGTATTAGGGTGACACAGCATCGCTCCTATCAAACATATTTATTTTCCGAAGGTCTCATATGATACGTATCAAGCCAAGGAATGCAATGGATTTTACCGTTTTTATTTTGAATAATTTTTCGCACTGCTCGAGCATTTTACTTTTGAAATAGTAAGTGACATGGTGCAGGCAGAATTTTGTACTTTCTCTTAAATAAGTACAAAAGCGTCTACTTTTTCGGGAATTTTTTTTTTCAGTCTCATTACAGTGAAGATAACTATCGTTTCGAAAAAGTTTGATCAAAAAATAATAATAATTAAGAAAGTTGACAGGTGCAAAATTTGGTCGAAAATGCTGGTTTTTGAAGTCGATTTAAGGTCACTTCCACTGCTTCTAAACGTCTGTAATTTTAACCCAACACTCTTACACTCATGAAGAAGTGATTCCAACAAAAAATTTTCACATATCATGTTTAGATTCGCGTAGAAAATGAAATGAAACTGAGGACTTCAAATCGAAAAAGTAGGTGAAAGCTGTACATTTTTTTGGGGATTAGCTGCTACGATAGTTTCCTAGCCCGTTCAGCGATACACCAAAGTGCAACACATGTTTCGCTCTGACCGATGCTCTTGGCTCCATGCGCACGAGTAAGAAACTGGGAATTCCAGCAAAAAAAAAAATTCGAAGAGGTAGAAGAAGAGAGCCGGAGAGGGAAAGTGTCCGCGTGAGCCGACCCTGCCATAAATATGAGTCTACTATTGGGGATGTTTATGACAGGGACATTCACTGGCAATGAGTAGTGCTTATTGTCTTGTTCGACTCCTCATCAAGTTTTTCAGTCGTCCTACTTCACTAGGTTACGAAACTTTGGAGCTCTTGAGCAGCGCGAAAAATTATTCAAAATAAAAACGGTAAAATCCATTGCATTCCTTGGCTTGATACCTATCATATGAGACCTTCGGAAAATAAATATGTTTGATAGGAGCGATGCTGTGTCACCCTAGTATATATATATATATATATATATGGGTGGTTATCTGACAAATCGAGCGGTCGATTTTTTGACCCTATCGAAAAAAATTTTTAAAATGTTCCTAAGAGACACATGAGTATCCCTGAATTTTTTCAGATTTTTTGCATCAAGTATCTTCGAGTTACAGAATGTCAAAGTTGATGAAATCACGTTTTTTTGCTTTTTCTGGCTACTTTCATTAATTTGTAGATCCTCAGGGAAGCATTTTTCACTATAGAGATATATAACATTTTTTTCTGCAAATTTTCTAAACTATTCAAAAAAAATATTTTTGATGTCGTATATATATGTTTTAAGAAAGTTATAAGTCATTTAAGTCTTAAAATCAAGTTTTAGGAAAGTTCGATCATCCGGATCATAACCAAAAAATTCATGAAGATACCTTATTTCAATTCAAAAAAGTCTGCGAAAGACCCAGAATGTCAGAGGCCTTGGTTTCTCTGTAAAAAATCATTATATCCATTCATATATGACAAAAATTTAGTTTTATTGCTATATCGAAGCATTTCACTAACCTTATCATTTTTTTAATGACTGAAATTATTATAAAAAAATTTACGTAATTGATAAAATTGGTTAAATTCTTCTATATAGCAATAAAACTAAATTTTTTTCATATATGAACGGATATAATGATTTTTTACAGAGAAACCAAGGCCTCTGACAGTCTGGGTCTTTCGCAGACTTTTTTGAATTGAAATAAGGTATCTTCATGAATTTTTTGGTTATGATCCGGATGATCGAACTTTCCTAAAATTTGATTTTAAGATTTAAATGACTTATAACTTTCTTAAAACATATATATACAACATCAAAAATATTTTTTTTGCATAGTTTAGAAAATTTGCAGAAAAAAATGTTATATACCTCTATAGTGAAAAATGCTTCCCTGAGGATCTACAAATTAATGAAAGTAGCCAGAAAAAGCAAAAAAACGTGATTTCATCAACTTTGACCCTCTATAACTCGAAGATACTTGATGCAAAAAATCTGAAAAAATTCAGGGATACTCATGTGTCTCTTAGGAACATTTTAAAAAATTTTTTCGATAGGGTCAAAAAATCGACCGCTCGATTTGTCAGAGAACCACCCATGTATATATATATATATATATATATATATACACACACACAGTCTATATTTCTAACGCGCCCCCTCAAAAAATAAATCTCTGTACATTCAGGGGATCAAGAACGTTGCGAAAATGTCGAAGCTATTGTCGATTAGATAAAATTACAGTTTCCTCTGTAACTATTGTTCTTTTAAGGTTAGACGAAGTTCGTAAACGTAATTGTACATAAAAAAAACAAAATTTATTTTTGAGCATGGATAAAAGTTTCAAAATATTAGTTTATTTTAATAATTAGCATAAACGAGTGGTGCCATCTTCTGTCTTTCGATAGCTGAAAAGGTTTTTTTTTGTATTTTCCTACTAGTCCGGGCTGATCAACGCACACCATCGGTAGCAATGCGTGGCAGGCCAACATGTGTTCACCACCTTCTGAGAATGCAGCACAGCTTACTATGCAGTGGCTACCTACGCATGTCCCCGACGAAACGCGCGATGCTGAAAGTGTGGGCAGAAAAAATTGGACATCAAAAACTACGGTGAAAAAATGGGTAGTGTTTCCGAAAATTTTATGAGGGTAAAGGGTGATCTCGGAGGCTGAACGTGAACAATTCATAATAATTTAAAATTTGCAAAATAAATACTTTATGAACAGATATGTAATTCTACAGAAAAGGCTTATTTCAGCAGAATTTGAATGATACAAATCGAATGGGAACTACCTGAGGTTATAAGACTAGTTTGACAATCTTCACTTACATGACTGTGAATTGATATCAGTGAAAATGTTCGATTTTCGTGATTCAAGTTTTGTAACTATAAGTAATCATTACGCATGAACTGACGTAAGCCAAAAATTACCTTAGTTTAAAAATTGTTTATTTGAAAATTGAGAGTAGAATTTTTTTCTAATGCTGTCTTATATGGGTACTCGTACAGAGAGGACTATAAGCCTTTTATGACACCAGTGACAGACCCTTGGCTAGAACGTTCTAATGCTGGTCGCGCCCGAGGTCATCCTCTATAAATAAAATTTGTCCTTAACATTTTTAAATTTTTCGTTATTATTAATTTTTGTATAAAATATTAATTGTTTTTAAAGTTTGCTGATAATAACAAAACTTGAATCATCAAAATCGAATAATTTTTACATAAACGTCGCTAGAAAAAACGGCTTACGTTGTTTTTCCGTTTTCAAAATTCATTAATATGAAATCATCCGATTTTTATGATTTAAGTTTTGTTATTATTAGTAAATTTCAAAAACGAATAATATTTTATACAAAAATGCATAATATTGAAAAATTGAAAAACAAAATTTTGTTAGTGGAATCATGAAAATCTGAGCACTCACTTTATCAAGTAATTACCATTCGACTTTTGTCATTTCAATTCGGTTAGCCTTTTCTAGTTTTATAAATCGTTTACATCTATTAAATTTTTTTGTAAGCCAACTTATTTATTCAAATTCGAATTTAATTTCAACGATTTAAATGAACCCTCAAAAAAGGGACATTACAGCCTGCAACCCCGGCCTACCCGCAGGTCAAGTAGTATAAACTGCCGCGCGGTCTAAGCGTTTGGTACCAGGTGGTGAACACGTGTACCAAGTTGTCGCTACCTTTTACGAAGAGCGTAGTACAGCTTACAGCGAGTGGGTAGAAAAAATTTGGCATGAAAAACTATGGTGAAAAAATTCTTGCTGGTCCAACATTTATTGCAAGGATTAGGGAAACTCAGAAAAACCTAATCAGATTATTTCAACTATTCTTATAGTTATAATATTTATACTTTTAAACTAATTTTTTTTTACAGTATTTACATTCATACTATTTACAAAGAAACTAAATTCTTCTTTACTTTAAACCCATCTCTGCTCTGAATTCCAGAAACTTGACCGATGGTAGTGGCTTAATAAGTGCATCTGCCAGTTGATTTCCTGTAGGAATATATATTAATTTTACTATATTTTTCTTTTCAATTTTCTTAAATCAATATATTTTGATCTTTTGTAATTGCTTTGATTATTCGCTATAATCAAATAACTTACACATCCGCTCTTCCCAATTCTTCACTGCAATCTTCTGAGCTTCTTCTCTAGCAGCTTTTTCTTCTTCTCGCTTGGTACTAAGTGGTGGCGCAGGATTTCTTCCCATGTTTAGGAAAGCTGGACTCACCCCTGTAGACTCTTGCACAGATGCGTAATATGCAAAAGTTAACTTGGGTAAATGCTTATCCCAGAGCTTGTGCTCCTCCTCGATAAATGCATTGATCATCGTCTTGAACGTTCAGTTAACACGCTCAACCAGACCCGCCAGGGCATAATATGATGATATCATCTCATGCTCAATGCTGCTTTCTGTCAAAAAATTCTTCATGATCTTGTTACGAAATTCCGTACCATTATCTGACAGAAATATTTCAGGAGTACCAAATCTCAAAAATACGTGCTCCTTCAAAGCATTCTTGATGCTAATACCATCAGCCTTACGCAACGGTATAACCTCTATCCACCGAGTAAAAACCTCCAACTGAATGTGTAAATAGGTATATTCATTCTTATATCTTGGAAATGGACCCATCATATCATCGTCTACAACCTCCCATGGTCCAGCGAGCTGTTCCACTTTACACTGTTGACAGACACTGAATGACTAGACAAATTTCTAAACATCTTTGTACATTCTCTTCCAGTAAAAATATCTTACAACTCGCTCATACGTCTTGCGACGACCCAAATGTCCGAACGTGGGCTCGCAATGCGATTCGCGAAGAAATTGCAATATTTTCTGTCTGGACATGACCAGCATCCAAGCATCCATATCCTCTAGAACGTCCTCTAAAATTGGTTCAGGTTCGTAATAAGTTTGATTAAAAAATAACAAGACTAAATTTAAATCCTAAATTTATTTTATTTTGAACATTCAAAATAAAAATAAAATGTATGATTTTATAAAAATTAGTTATTTACAGTATGTAATGTTCAGTAAATAATATGTTGTTTTTTTTTTAATCAAATTGCGTTTTCAAAAGGAGTTTGTAAACACATTTAATGTTACATTTTCTATGAAAAGGCAATTGTTTTGAATAATCAAAAGTGGTATAAGACAAAATATCAATAATACGCGATTTTGAAAAATTATATTTTTTTTAGTATTTTGTCTATAACTTTGTAGCGGAATTTTTTCGGGCAAAAAGGACTTCGGCAGCGTATTCTACAGTAAATTTGAATTAAACAAAATCCAATAAAAAAATTTTTTTGAATTATAACTCAGGCGTAATCCCTTAAATGCGCGTGACGAGTCTTCCGGTCGGTCCTAGCCAGATTTCGAGGAACCTTTCTTTTCTCCTTTATGACGGCTAACGCGAAAATAACAGGGGGTGAATGTAGCTCTCTCTCTCTCTCTCTCTCTCTCTCTCTCTCTCTCTCTCTCTCTCGCTTTCTGAGGTGCTACATAAGTAACGGACGATTATTAACTGATGCTGCCGATGCCGCTGCTGCGCTGAGCTGCGAGATGCACGAGAGCGGCCCGTGTCGACTCTTGGCTTTGAGATCTGTGTGTGTGTGTGTGTGTATGTGTGTGTATAGGAATGTCGAAGATGTCCAGAGAGTTAGAGCTGAACCGAGAAAAGGTGTCCAGTTGCGCGCGGATATAGTCCGCGCGACGATTATCTCGAGCGCGTTAGAACTAATAAATCGGACCATTGACCATTTTCGCGCGCGCCTGCAGGATCCACAGATATTCCCCGCGGTTGAATAAAAAAATATTTCATTTGTATTGAGGGGTTACGTAAACAACAACTTGTCGCGCGTTTCGACCATCTGAAGTTCCGCGTTCGTGTAACCTAACCCTCCAAAATATTAGCGACTTTAATCATTATTTATTACAAAACGGCTCCACTTTTCGATCAGGAGTCAACGGAACTTTGTTCGGGACACCAATCCCTACAATTTTCATATAGTTTCATCAAATTTGACCAGGTCCTAAAATCACAAGTTTTTCTGCGGGATCCTTTCTTGATTACCCAAAGAACAGCAAGATATTCCTTCTCGGTAACTGAATAATTACGTTCCGCAGAGGTTAAGGTGCGACTCGCATAAAACAAGACGTAATCTTTTTCATCTATCTTCTACATAAGTACCGCGTCAATGCCGCTGTCGCTCGCATCAGTTTTGATGATAAATTGATGATCAAAGGATGGTCTGTGTAGCACAGGCGCTGTTGCAAGTATGGTTTTGACTTGCTCAAAAGCATCCTGTTGAACTTGCTTTGTCACGTAACACCAGGTTCAATAACTCCGTGATATCGCTTAACCGATCTAAAAATTTCCTATAAATTCTCTTCAATTTGGTCAGAATATTCGGAAGAGGATAATCTAAAATCGGCGCAACTTTCCGAGGATCTGGACGAAATCCCTCACGATTCATAATAACGCCTAGATATTTACATACATTTACTTCCTCACAGAAAAACTTGCTCTTACCTCGGTTAAACGTCAACCCAGCTTCCACAATTCTATTCAGAACTATACCTAACCAGTGCAGATGCTCGTCGAAAGTCTCGATCGTGATGGTAATATCATCCAAATAAGAAAAGACGTACGACTCTAATTCAGGTCCACTGAGCCGATAACTCAGCGTTTGAAAAGTCGCAGGCTCACCTACTGCGCCATAAGGCAGACGGGTGAATTCAAACAAACCTTCTTCCTTCATCGGTATCTGGTGGTATGCAGTGAGGTCAATGGTAGAAATATACCTCGCCTTCTGGAGCTTAACAGCATTAACAGCATTAACGATTGTAACAGCATTAAACTTCTGATAGTCAACACAGAATAGGTAGGTACCATTCGATTTACGGATCATGACTACGGGGCTTGACCAGCTGCTGTTAGAACGGTGTATGATTTCCGCGTCCAATATTTTTAGCACTTGAGCATGCATCTCTTCCTCAATTTTCTTTGACATTGGATAATAACGTTGTTTAATTGATCTCGCAGACTCCACATCAATACTGTGCTGGATCAGATGTGTACACCCTAACGGTACTTCCCCATCTGGAAGCCAACTGTCTAACAGCTTTTGTAGGCGTTTTCGCTGTTCTGAGGTAACATCAGCCAAACCGATGGCTGCAAGAGCGCTTGCTACTCCTGAGAGAGCGGAAACTTCTAGAGGAACTGATTCGGTAACACCTTCTATTTGTAATCTATTCTCTCTAGGTAAAAGAATCGCGTTAAATGCTCGCATAAAATCCATTCCGAGTATACATTCGGAATCGAGTGCACTTTAAACTATAACATTTAAGATTCGCTATTGGTCTAACACTGTGAACGGCAATTGAACATAACCGTAGATCGGCACAAGCTGTCCATCAGCGAGTTTCGCACCTGGTCCAGTATAAGGAACAATAGCCTTTTTCAGCTCTGAAGTTATTTGTAATCCAATCGGCGCAGCTCCCGAGTCACAAAGTGCTCGTAAATGAAAATCACCAATAACCACTAGCATCTACCAGCGACTGCAGTCTACATTGGATGAGTCATATACTCTAATAGGCATCACTGCTTCTTCAGTAGCCTGACTTGCTTCTTGGGAGGCCGCCAAAATAATAGGAGAATTAGGGGTCTGAAGTACTTGCTCCCTTTCTCGTTTACAGAATCCGCTGAATTCTTCTCAAACAACTTATCCTCAGAGCTCTTCTTCTGGGAGCACTCCGGGCAAGCTTTAGTGGTATGTTGCGGCCATCCGCAACCATAACGCCTTACAAAAGGTTAACATTGGCGTCCATCAGTGGTTGAATTTAGCTAGATTAGAGATTAATTAATGTTCGTAGGGTATAACTTAATACGAGATCGCGAATATTCGTTGTGAGCGGGCAAGCGAGCGGATACATAGATTTCGTGTATAGTGTAGCGAGCGGGCGCGACCGTTGGCTTAGTGTTTACATCGCGCGGCTAGACTTGACTATTAACATTAAATATTATTTTATTATTTATGTTTATATAATGTATTATGTAATTGTAATCAAATCGACTGGTAATTTTTTTTTCTTTTGTATATTGTTGTGTGTGATAGTGTTGCTAATAGCTATAGCGTACGTGCGCAGATGATTGTATGTTAGTTCTTGTTTTCTCTAGAAAACACACGTTGCACAATGCAATGAGTTTAATTTCTCAGATTAGAAATATATGGTGCCTCATTATTTATTGAGTTACTATTTGGTGTTGCCGCCATAGTTATATAGTTAATATAGTCTAATATAGATATAAACCTGTCACGAGGTCCGACCATAATGTATAGATATACTATAGTCTATCCCGACGTGTATATAGAAATAGAGATGAGTAAAATAGATTACTTTGTGAATACTTTTTGAATGCTGTAGATACGAATTGAAAAACTAAAAAATTTTTCACAAAAGTTGCTTTTGGATTACTGCAAATATCATTCATTGCGTACATACGACTATGAAAAGTTATAAATTCGTTCATAAAGATTACTTTATGAATACTTTTTAAAAATTATAAGAATTTATTGATTGTATAAATTTGACTTAGAAAATTTATAATTTGTTTTTTCAGAGATTACAACATAGTATATGAATACTTTTTGAATACTTTCTAAATGCTACAAGTACTTATTCATTGCATATATTTGACGTTGAAAATTTATAATTTTTTCGTAAGAGATTACTTTGTAAATACTATAAGTTTTGCTCCATTGCGGACATTCAAGATTACTTTAAGAATACTTTTTTTTTGAAACTTTGTTTATAGGGCTCAGAAATTAAGACTTGTTGTAATTATTTTTTAAATATTCTGTATTTTAATTTTTTTATTTATTTTTGTAAATTATTAGTGCCCTAAAAAGGAGGAATTTTATCCTCGAAGCGGTAGGCCTTCAAATATGTAAAACAATTTTTCTCCACACTGCGCCGAAAGTACCACTTACGCTCCTGACGCCCGAGAGCGAAAGTGGTACTTTCGGCGCTAGTGTGAAGAAAAATAGCATACGCACTACGGTAGTAAATTCGGACAGCCCATATCTCGTGTTTACCACCCTCACCTTCGGCTGGGGTGTCAATGTACACGAGATATTGACTCTCCAAATGTTTTCCTCTAGGCACGGATGAGATATATAGATTTGTTACTTTTTTATGAAAATCATTGGAATCCGCTAAACTTTCACCTTTTACATTAGTAAGATATGAAAGCTTTAGATCAATTGAACAATTTATTACCGAGATATATCAATAAAAAAATAAAAATTGGGAGGGTCATTCTCTTGTGAGATGTGAGCACAAAAATATATGTTTAGGCGGAAAATCCGTATAATTAAAAACATGATATTATTGATTAATATGTTAAAGACTATGAATTATCAGAGGTTTCAATAAAAAATTGCAGTATTAAGCATCTATAACTATTAATTAATTAACACAACTTAAAATGATTATAATTTTTACTTCATCATATGTAAGAATTAGAAATTGCTCATAAATCTTTGTTAATATATATTGTTTACAATGTATTGATATATTGAATACGATGCATAATTATTTAACAATTTTGCAAATTTGCAACAGGCATTAATTGAACAGGAAAATTCAATATCCTTATTTTCTTGCGTTTTTAATCCATTTATATCGTCTTGAAGATTACCTGTGTAGAAATAATATAAATTCGTAAATCTTTATTGGAAAATATCTTTATTACTATTTTCGAGGTCTCTCTTTCAATTGCTATGCTCAAAAATTGTAAAAAACTACTGTAAACAATAAATTTTTAGTGTTTATTCAAAAAAAGTCATGAATTTTCAGGTACGAATTTTTTTTTAATTGGTTTTCTTTATTAAAACGTGTTCTAGTTGAGCTCTAAAGTGCATAAATTCTGCAATTTTTGATTGCTCTTTGAGATTATGGGGTACAAGTTTTTTTAGCAATGGCGAATCTAAAATGGCATTTAGAACACACAAAATTTGTAATTTTCCATTTTTATCGTTTTTCCGTCAAAATTGAACTAATTCGGCTTTCCATCTATGAATTTTTAGTTTTTATAGATGAAGAACATTTTCATCGAAAAATATTCAATTAAAATAAAAAATGCGGTTATAGGTCTAAGTCTAAGTAGGAAGTCAATCAATCTGCACACAAAATTTGAGTTTATTTTATCGATTCGTTCCAAATATGGTCTGGAAAAATTTTACGCACTTACGTGCATACATACCTACATTTTTAAAAACATATTTTTTCTCACTGAAATGTGGAAATTCATTGGAATTTTCAATTTAAAAATTTACACTGTTCAAAGCTTTCTTTGAGAAAGCAATTCATAATCCAATACCAAAATAGCTGCTACAACTCCACAAAATGTCTGAAAAACTATAGAAAAATGGACAATTTTTTTGTATTCTAGCTGCTATTTTAGATCCGCGACTGCTAAAAAAGATCGCAACCCGTAGTCTCAAAAAGCAACTAAAAATTGCACGATTTATGCATTTTAGAGCTCAAATAGAACACAGTTTAATAAAGAAAATCGAGTTTTAAAAAATCCATAGCAGAAAATTCATGACTCTTTTTAAATAAACACTAAAAATTTATGTTTTATAATAATTATTTACAATTTTTGATCATGGTAATAGAAAGAGCGACCTCGAAAATGGTAGAAGGTTCATTACAATAAAGAATTTGTCCAATTTATATTATTTCTACACAGGCAAACTTTTCAGAAAAAAATATGCAATTTACGCGTTAAAGGGTTAAGGGGGTCCGATAGCCACTAATGACCCGTCACTAACCGTACGATAGAAAGGTGTTTAGATCAAATAAATATAATGAATTATGCAAATTCAAGAGATAGTTTTCTTGCGTCTCGGCATTTATCAATATACAATAGTTTGAAATCGAAATATTCAGGTATCAAAAAGAATGAGTTGAACGAAAATCATTAGCCCTTCAGTACACGATGTTAGTTAGCTTACGTCTACTAATTTTCGTTCTAATCGTTTGATATCTAAACATTTTGATTTCAAACGTTGCATATTGATAGATGATGCTAAGTTTCACGAGAACTATCTCTTGAATTTGCATGATTCATTACATTTATTGGATCTAAGTATATTTCTATCATATGGTTAGTGACGAGCTATTAGTGGCTATCGGACTCCCTTAAGAGAATTTCCCCTGTACAGGATACATGTCTCATTTGTAGTGAAAGGTATCATCAGAATAACCTTTATATTGACTATTTTAATTAAGTCTCGACTTCGGACCAGATCGGGAACATTGTTATTATTGCAAAATAAATGACAAAAATGTAGTTTTTTTTAGTTTTTCTTGAATCGCTTTTTTGTTACTGAATTCGGGAGGGGGCACGGCAGGAAGCGAGGTAGTGGCGAGCGCACGCGGTCAAATGCATGAGAGTGTGTGTGTGAGAAAGAGAGGGAGCTGGCGCGCGCAATAAAGAGTGAGACAGAGAGTCGCCGGGCGCGGGAGAGAGAAGGTATAGCGAGAGTGGGAGTCGAGCGTGTGCGAGAGAGAGAGAGAGAGAGAGAGAGAGAGAGAGAGAGAGAGAGAGAGATAGTGGCGCGAAGTTGATGGCGTTTCGCGGTAGAGTTGACTTTATGTTAACTCTCGGAAGTCATAAAGACGTATAGGGCTAGGGATCTTCGGTGATTCGATACATGTTGTTCTAGTATGATATAGATGATGATAGAGGATTTTGGAATACCGCGCGCCCTACAGGTTATCTGTAGGTGGAGCCACCGGATGGATATCGACGTGATTGATTGATTGATCGATGTCGACAGAGGTGGCGCGGATTTGCATATAGCGGAAGGATTTAGAGGGAGATAACTGTTTTTCTAGCCAATGAGTAAATTAGGATTTGAAAAAGAGGGCGCTGGGGGAACTCATAGATAAGGAAATAGATTGGTGGTACTTTTGATAAGCCAATAGGGGATTCTTCTAGAAAAAAGGATCAATTGTGTAATTTTGGAGGCCGAGACCGCGTTTCCGTGAAGAAGGAGGCCGGGTGGGAAAACGCCGGGAAGACATTCCGTTCCTGGTGTTCCAAGCAGTTAGTTGTTTTCAGCATTCATTAGCTATTTTCCCCCGTGTCACCATTTTGGTTCGGTTGTGGATTTTTGGAGAAGCTTTACGTTTGGAGAAGTAAGTTGGTGGTAAGAAATTTGGTGAGAATTTTCGAGTATTATTCTTGACATTTTGTTGATAGAGGAACAATTAATGAGGCTGGAAAATACGTGTCGCGGAATATGGTGGAAACTTTCGTGCGTTTTAGCGGATTGCAGTTTTTCCCTTTTGGTATTCAATTTAAAGTAGAATCACTCGTAGAGAAATTTTCGCGACCCTTCCCTAGCCATCATCAGTCAATCTTGGAGTTAGTTATATGGACGAGTGCCCATGCTTTTATCTAAATTTAATTCATTGTTGGATAATTGATCGTGTACTATAATACGATAATATATCTGTGTTTTATTAACCTTAACTATTGACGTTTTCTATTTGTTTAACCCTGATTGCCACCACTATCCCGCTTTTCACCACTTGCAGGAACATCACGAGCCGGAGTAAAAGAAGTAAACGAAGTAAATTCCACGTTACAACATTTGCTTTTAGTAGAGCAGTAAAGAAATTGGGATCCCCATTTTCATGCGTTGCAATAAATACTAACATATAAATACTCTTACCGCCGAATTATTTAATCATACGATTTTTGTAGAGCAGCAAGAAGACCGGGATTCAGACTTTCATGCGTTCCAAAAAATGAAATCCACTATATGTACAACATCTATAATATCTAATGGTACGTCGATATCATTTTCTTACGTACAGAAAAATTCAGGATCCCGACTTTTCTGTATCGCCCAACTTATTTGTGAATGAAAAAAGCAGAATTCTAATTGTTATGCCATATAGAAACGTAATATCGTTCCATTTCGTGCAGCGAACGAAAACTGGGATCCCGAATTTCTTGCTACTAAACTAAAAGTAATTGTCTAAATAGTTAGCGATCAGAAAAGAACAATATTGTTTTATAATCGCAGCGCAAGAAAATCGGGATCTCTACTTTCTTGCAACTGTAGGAAACGTAGAAGACCATTGGCTTGGCGTGTGAAAGAAAAGCATCCATTTCTTAGAGTAACGGAAAAATTCGATTGTGAAATCCATTTCATTGCATTGAACAACCACACTCTTAATTTTCTTGAACCGCTGGCAAAACGAAGAATCAGGTCCTAAAGTTCTACAAACGTAAAGATATTCGAAATTCAAATGACAAGGAAATCGGGAACTTGATTTGATGCAAAATTATCCGAAAAAGTGTTCCAAAAAGTATCTGAAACATTATCCCAAACGGTATAGCAAAAGTATCCCAAAAAGTATCCTAAAAAGTATCACAACTAGCGCGCCACAGTCGGTTTTCGGCCCTGCGGGCCGAAAGACCTCCGTGGCTTGCCCCGCCTTGCATCGCGGAGCGATGCAAGGCATGCAAAACGCGAAACGAAACGCGCTTCCCGCGTTTCGCTTCGCGTCTTGCATTTAAGGCACGACCGACGCTCGCGCTTCGCGCTCACCTGATCCCTCTACGTTCGCGCTTCGCGCTCACCTGGTATCCCTACGTTTGTGTTTCGCGCTCACCTGGTTTTTTTGTATAAATGGGATTGAGCCCAAATTTATTCTGTCGTGATATCAATGTAGAAAGAGTTTATAAAAAAAAATTTGGATTGATTGTAATTAATTTCGCAGAGATAATCGTGGCCAACTGAAATTTTTCTTTCAATATTCAGTTTTTTTAGTTTTATAATGTGTTAAATCATTCTAAGCGTATAATTATTCCGGTAAAAAATTGTATTTTCGAAATATCTATAAGTTTTATGTTGAGTATTTTTATGTAAAACACGTACCTGAAAAGTTTTATTTTGAAAAACGAATTATTTTAGTATTAAAATTCGATTTTGGCTTGTTAACTTGAATTCTAAGCATTTTCGATTATTTATGTAAATAGGAAAAAGTTGTATTTTTTAAAGATTTACAACATTTACATTTAACTTTTTTGTGTAAAATGCTTAGAATTTGAGTTATGACCAAAAAACCGTTTTTCGAAATTCTAAAACATGTTCGCATATTTTTTGTATGAATGGGATTAAGTCCAATTTCCTTCTGTCACGATATTAGCATAGGTCGAGTTTGTAAAAAAAAATTTAGCTCGATTGGAGTTAATTTCGCAGAGATAATCGAGATAAACTAAAATTTTTATTTAAAAAAAAATCAGTTTTGGGGTTTTATAAAATATTGAATCATTCTAAGCGTATAATTATTCCGGTAAAAAATTGTATTTTTAAAATATCTATAACTTATATGTTGAACGTTTTTCTGTAAAACATATGCGTAAAAAGTTTTATTATGAAAAACGAACTATTTTAATGTAAAAAATTCGATTTTAGCTTCTTAATTTGAACTCTAAGCATTTTCGAGTGTTCATGTTAATAGGAAAAAGTTGTGTTTTTTTGAGATGTACAACATTTCCGTTTAACTTTTTTGTGTAAAATGCTTAGAATTTGAGTTATGATCAAAAAACCGTTTGTAGAATTAAGCATAAAGAGCTACCATTTCAACAATATATCGGTAATCGAGAAAAGAAAAAAAACGTTTTTTTGTACATATAAGAGTTGTATTCTCCTAAATTTTCAGCCCGATTGGTCGACAATTGGCTGAGATATCGCTGATTACAATTTTTACGATGGTGAAACTATAAGGCATTCCCGCCTTGCGGTCGTGCCTAAAAAGTGACGCAAAAAGTATCCAGCAAAGTATTCAAAAAATATCTGAAAAATTATTCCAAAAAGTATCCCAAAAAGTATTCCCAAAAGTATCTGAAAAATTATCCCAAACAGTATAGCATAAATATCCCAAATAGTATCCCAAAAAATATCCGAAATAGTATCCCAAAAAGTATCCCAAAGTGTTGCAAAAAGTATCCAGCAAAGTATTCAAAAATTATCCCAAAATTATCCCAAACAGTATCGCAAAAGTATCCGAAAACGTATACTAAAATAATCCCAAAAAGTATCCCAAAAAGTATTCAATAGTATCCAAAAAGTATCCCAAAGTATCGCAAAGTGTGGCAAAAAGTATCCAGCAAAGTATTCAAAAAGTATCTGAAAAATTATTCCAAATTTATTCCAAAATGTATCGACCAAGTAGTATCCCCCAAAAAGTATCCGAAAACGTATACCAACAGAATCCCCCCCCCCCCCCAAACAGTATCCCAAAAAGTATCTCAAAAAGTATCCCCAAAAGTATCCCAAAATGAATCCCCAAAAGTATCCCAAAAAGTATGCCAAACCAATTTGCAGAAGAGTGTTTTGTTCTATCTAGCATTTTCTACAAGACGAATCGCAGAAATACAAACTTTTTACATTTAAATCTATGGACCGCAGCACCTGGAGTGCGTAATCGGCGATTCTATCCACCTAGACACCTTGCCGGCACCTTGTGCACGAAATCGGCGATCCTATCCACCTAGACACCTTGCCGGCACCTTGTGCACGTAATCGGCGATCCTGTTCACCTAGACACCTTGTCGGCACCTGGTCTACACTTTTTACCGAAAAGCTATGGAGTGCACCACCTCGAGTGCGTAATCGGCAACCCTTTTCATTTGGATACTTTCCCGCTATCTAGTACACGATTTTTGCTGAAAATTTATGGAGCGCACTACCTGGAGTGCGTAATCGGCCACCCTGTTTACCTAGACGCTAAGATCTAGTCATTTTCCAAGTTGTGCCCAGCAAGACTTTTCAAGACACCATCAACTACAACTTATCAAAGTTGCAGCCGATTTGACCGGGACCTCATTTCCTATCAATTTGTGCGGGGTCCTTTAAATATTTTTATGATTATAGCAGAGCAACGCATACATATAAAGATTGTGTATGTAGCCAAAAAAGATTTTTTTTCAGAAGATTTCGTAATTTTTGGTGTTTGCATTGTACCTATGATAATTTAATTAGCATGACGTTAAATCTGAGAAAAAACACGTTAAATAAAAGAAATTATTACAATATCAGCTTTGGTTACCGAGATAATCAATTTGCAACTAAGTGGCACGAATTCTGTTTGTCACTGCGCGACCGCGCGCGCTGAACTCGCATTGTTTCACGGTCGTTTTAGACGAACTAAACCATGTAGAACTATCGGATAAAATGTAATCATTTAGAATTAAAGGTAGACAAGATGTATCCCTTCGAGCCAACTATTTATTAAAAAAATCTAGCCAACGTTTCGGTCTATATATAGACCCTTATCAAGGCTATTCAAAAAATTTTTCTTACATTAAAACAAATTACAATTTTTAAAAATATACAAAATTGTGTCCAGGTATTACCTGATATTCTTAAAAGTATTTCAACAATCCCAATAACGGGAAAAAACCGCCACACACGGCATACTAAAATACAAATTTTATAATTTAATACAATAATTTAAATTTTACTTAATTTACAAAAACTATGGTATACTTTATTATTCCAGCTCGACTTTTTGTAGAGATATCTTCAGTGCCGCGAGATGTAAGTGCGGCACTGGAGAGAACAAACGAATGACTGACGAGTGTCTCGAGACACCAGAGAAGTATCGCAAATTACAAATACACAGATACAACGCAATGGGAACAGGCACATATCACCTATAAATTTGAGAAAAATTACATAAAAGTGGGGGTATTGAAACATAGCGTTAGAGAGGCGGCACGAATTCACGCACACGTAGCAGATCCGAGAGTCCGCGAGGCAAGTTTGAACGCTTCTTCCATCACCACACTGGCTATCACTGTAGTATGGCCGGAACGTTCTCCAGCTACTCGGACTCTCCGCTCTCCCACCGGGATGTTCCGCCCTGGCTCGCCAGTCAAACACTATTGAACATGTGTTGGCTGATTTGAAGAGAGCACAGAGCGGTAAAAATTTTATGAAAAATGTTGTTAAATATTAATATTAAAAAAATGTCTTTTTAGCGGTTGTTCATTATGTCATAAGCTGTCGATAAAACGCAGTTGGATTCAATTATTGTTCATAGATCGAATTGGACATCAATTCAAACTTGCCTCGCGGACTCTCGGATCTGCTACGTGTGCGTGAATTCGTGCCGCCTCTCTAACGCTATGTTTCAATACCCCCACTTTTATGTAATTTTTCTCAAATTTATAGGTGATATGTGCCTGTTCCCATTGCGTTGTATCTGTGTATTTGTAATTTGCGATACTTCTCTGCTGTCTCGAGACACTCGTCAGTCGTTCGTTTGTTCTCTCTAGTGCCGCACTTACATCTCACGGCACTGAAGATATCTCTACAAAAAGTCGAGCTGGAATAATAAAGTATAACATAGTTTTTGTAAATTAAGTAAAATTTAAATTATTGTATTAAATTATAAAATTTGTATTTTAGTATGCCGTGTGTGGCGGTTTTTCCCCGTTATTGGGATTGTTGAAATACTTTTAAGAATATCAGGTAATACCTGGACACAATTTTGTATATTTTTAAAAATTGTAATTTGTTTTAATGTAAGAAAAATTTTTTGAATAGCCTTGATAAGGGTCTATATATAGACCGAAACGTTGGCTAGATTTTTTTAATAAATAGTTGGCTCGAAGGGATACATCTTGTCTACCTTTAATTCTAACAACATCGAGCAATAAAGTCATCGAACACAGAAATCATTTAGAGTATAGTTTCAACAAGTACTGTGCCAAATTTCGAATAGAAATATCAATTAGTTTCGGCGTAATCGTCGGTTGAAATAATTCTTTTATCTCGGCTTCTATTTGTCCCATCTTGACAAAATTTATATGAAAATTCATATTTTTTACGTACTTTAAGATGCACTTTACCGCAATTCTCTAACTCAAAAATGGGCCAAAATAAAACAAAAATTTTATGAAAAATGTTGTTAAATATTAATATTAAAAAAATGTCTTTTTAGCGGTTGTTCATTATGTCATAAGCTGTCGATAAAACGCAGTTGGATTCAATTATTGTTCATAGATCGAATTGGACATCAATTTGAACTTTCCGAGTAAACAATTTTGCAATAAGACGCCATTTTGAGATATCGAGATCGGGCTTCAATTTTTTACGTTGTCTGTACTAAAAGTCATCTTTGAGGGCTACTCCGATAAATAAATATCATTTGTTGTAAAAACCATTGTTATATGAAAATTGAAAAAATATTTTTTTTTATTTAACAATTTAGCCAGGAAGAAAATTAATTTTGCATTTAAACATAATGTATCTTATACAAAATTCAATTTTGATCAAGCTATGATGCTGTTGAAGTCCCTGACTCCCGGAATAATTGTTGATAAATCTCCTATGTGTCTATGATTTTTTGTTAGATAATACTTTACGTTATATGTTTATATATGAATTTAAAATATTAAAGATTAAAAAGTGTAAGAATAATATTTTTCTTTAGCATCTGACAACATTAAAGGTTATAATATAAAGCTAGGTTAGTCAGTGCAGGAGCAAAATCAGGTTAGTGAACAAGAGAAGAGTCAAAAAGAAACTGAAAGGGGGGGGCGCAAAAAGATATCATTACAATACGGGAGGTAATGCGTAAGTGGCTTTCTTCACCACCAGTAACTTCCAAATACTTACTCGCAAGAAAAACTCAAGAATTTTGATTATTATTGAGAATTATTTTAAGTATATTAATTTAACAGAATATTATTCTTTTTTTGCAGATTTAGCGAACCTTGAAGAGCCAAAGACTATTGATTCACTTCAAATGGAAGCGCTGTATTCATTTTACGACTATACTACAACACATTATTTACATCTAAAATTTTTGGGACTACTACGTATTCTTTTTCTTTTGAGTCATGTTAAAACCAAAACGGTTGAATTACTCTTTTTTCATGACACTGTTGGACATATACCCATCGCTCATTTATTAAATAATATGTATAAAACAGATCAAAGAATTTAACACAATAAATGAATACCTAACCTCATCATATACTATATAATATTAATAATTTATATTATAAATTCTTATAATAATATACAAATCTAATTATTCCTTGTATTATAACAATTTTTTAGATAAAAATTAACTATAAAACTATTCAACAAACTTATTCTGAGTGAATTTTTTTCTATCATTTTCCATGTTTCAAAGTTAACTATCTTATTTTCCAACATGTTGACTCAGTCAAAATAGTGTAGCGAAATTTAATATTTTACTATATCAAAGCAAATTGGTTTATTTTAAATTTTTTAATTATATTTGTGGTTCATGTTTTAGATAATATTATTATTATTAGATAATGAATATTATTGCCTTTAAAAAAAATGATGGTCTTTGTTATGAAACATTTAATACGCAATTTTGATTGATTTCTGAGTAAACATGATTATGGTTACAATAATAGTTCATGATTGATGCAATGATGTACAATATTATACTATATTATTTGACAAATTCGAGATAAACAGTATAGTACACTGTTTCATCGCGCGGTTGCGAGGTACTTATTTTCTTAAGCACCAAACATTACGCATCGTATATTGTCCTTCATAATAACGGCACGGTCAATAAGGAGAAAAACAATGAAAGAAGAACACAAAGAAATCAGGCACACAGGAGAGAGGAATGTGGGTAAATGGACTATAAGAAGGATACACAGGAAGCGTTAAATAAGCACATGGCAACCCTAGAAGACAAGGTGAGAGCTGGAACAAATGACGCAGGTAAGATCAGTCAAATCATGTCTTCCAAACAAAGACATGCGCACAGTAAAGCGACATCAGTTGACCTTTGGCAAAAGCGAGATCAATATTAACACTCAGGTCTAGCCCATTATGCCATTCCTCCTGTTCTTTCATCATTTACTGTTAAACATTCTAACGGACACCCCACCTTACCTAACCTAGTTTCCTATCTATATAGCCCTTATCACGCTAAGCACCGACCGAAACTCCTGCGTTCGCATAAATTCCGGATCGACGAAGGGTACCCCCCACACCCCGTGCCTCGTGCCCGCAAAAGCCGGGCATCTACACACGAGGAGCGCGGTCTCCTCCCTCCACCCGCACCATCTGCACGTTGCATCCCTCCTCCCGCGCATCTTCATCTAGTACAGGTGGTATCCCACCCGTTAGTGTACGGTCAAGAATCCCACCGTCAGCCTGAGTTCGTTCTTACTTGACCTACTCAAGGCGTTCAATCATTCTTGAGGTAGTTCGTCCCCCGCATGCATTTCGCTTGTTGGGGTCCTGATACCCTACTCCATTTCCTCCCCAGCTCTTCCTGAAGCCACCTTTTCATCGCACTGTCCAAAGCACAGGCAGGTACCGCCACCCTGCAGAGCTTAGACCTTACCAGTCTAGAGCCCCTAACCGATAGGCAGTCTGCCTTTTCATCACCAATGATGCCTGCGTGCCCAGGCACCCAAACTATCCTAACCTCCTTTTGCTCTGCCACCGTCTCCAGAGACTGTCTTGATGCGGATCGCGTCCAGTGCCAGGAATGCCGCCCTACTATCCGTGCATATGGTAATCAACCTATGGTTGCTTCCCTCATTTCTTATCCAGTCAGAGCACTCTCTTATAGCCCTGATTTCTGTCTGGAATACAATCGCGTATGAATCCAGGCTGCAAACCAATTCCTCGGTGCCGCCCTTCCTCCACGCTCCTGCTCCTACCCCCTAACCGTCTTTGAACCATTCGGAAACCACATCTCCCCCACCTTCAGTAGATCGTGTGTGCCGCCAATCCATTCCGATCTCTGCGGTATGATAACCTTATATGGTTTTGTGAAAAATAATTCCCCAACCATCCTATCGAACTCCTTCCAATCACTATCTTTCATGATCTCCTTCATAATCCTTTCATCCCTGAACCTATCACTCGACTTGGCTCCGGAGAGCTTGACGAATGCCTTGAAAACGCCAGCCCTTATGTCCATGGCCAGCGGTGGGATTCCCAGCAGGACTTCCAGGGCAACCGTCGGGGTCGACCTCATGGATCCCGCCATTCCTCGCGCCAAAAGCCCTTGGACTTGGTCTAGCACCCCCGCATGTCCCTTCTGGTCGCACTTATGTGCCCATACAATGGCACCGTGCTTCAGCCTCGGTTTTATGATAGATTCGTAAATCCATCTTACTTGAGTCGGTCCCAGTCCCCAGCGAGTTCAATCGACCTCCTGGACAGCCAGAAGGTGTTCACAGCCTTCGCGCATTTATCCCTTATGTGCTTACCCCAGTTGAGTTTTGAGTCTATTCTGAATCCCAGGTATTTAACCTCGTTTGACAGTTTCAGTGGAATACCATTCAAGGCAAGCGCCTCTACCGTATTGGTCTTGTACCTGTTGTATACATCATGACGTTCACTTTCATGGGTTTCAAACTTAGCCTCACTGTATTGCACCACTCTTCCACGAGGCGCGTACTGCATGACTCCTGCCTCTCACTAGAATCAGGATGTCCTCAGCATACGTCTGCGCGTATACACCTACATCCCTTCCCCACTCTGCATCTCTTAGAGCTCGTGCCCCAGTACCCCTCGACCACCCTGCTGCTCAGCATACCCCATATCCAGTTGAACACCGTCCGGGAGACACCGTGTTCCACCAGTCCCTCCACCATGGCTTCCCTGGTAGTGTGGTTAAATGCAGCATCTATACCATCCTCTTTCCGCCCAACCATCGCCAACCTTGATTGTGTCAGCCAAGGTGCCATTGGGTTTCCAACTCCATGGCATCCTCCTCCTTCTTTTCCTTTCCCTTCAGGGAGACGACATGCGCCCTACTACTCCTCAGAAAAGGTCGACAGTCAAGGACCTTCAGCGCCTCGAACTCCTCCCCTTCCAGGAGTATCCTCACCACCAACTCCTCCCTTCCCCCGGCCTCGACCCCTTTGGTGGCCTTCAGAGAGGCGGTCACTACGCCGGTTTCAGCCTTGAGGGTCGGGTTTTGGCGCCCTATATTCTTGATCAACACCTTAGGATCTTTAGATCCCGGGCAGTAGATCAAGGCCCTAGTCATCTTGTCCTCGGCCGCTTTATAGTAGAGGATCAACGCCCCCCTCTGTTGCCAATTCTTCCAAAAATTAGGAAAGTAGACACCGAAAGGTGCGTCAAAAATCTCCCCATCAATGCGGTCGAGGCTCCGATACCTCCCCCGTCCCTCTTACTGAAGAACCCCCCCCCCCCTCCAACCGCCAGTGGCCTCCGCGGGGCTCCCCGTCTAGCCTTCCGCGGCCCTACCCGGTCACCAGACGGCAGCAGCAGGCCTAATGGGATTTTCGCCGACTGATGGGGCGGCCAGGCCGGTTGGTTAAGCCAGCCCGCTCCTGTACTATCTAACGGCCCAGGAGCGCTTAGCCGAAACGTCCTAGCTTAGCGTTACAAGACTGCGGAAGCATGGACACGAAGTTTGGCAGCGATAGGTTCAATATTCTGGAAGATATGTTGAAAAAAGTTTGGCTCATCTTCCGTACACAATTGCGTGTCGACCATGGGGTGGTAGTGACCAAAAATTCGATGTCGTGGAATCTAGCTGAAACGTCGAGTATTAGCGCTATAAGACTGCGGATGCATGCATACAAAGTTTGGCAATGATAGGTTCAATATTCTGGAAGATATGTTCAAAAAAGTTTTGCTCATCTTCCAATGTTTTTCTAAATTTCCTTAGAGAATTGCGTGCCGACCTCCGGGGGGGGGGGGTAGTGTCCAAAATTTCGATGTCGCCGGATCGAGCTAAAACGTCGTATATTAGCGTTATAAGGCTGCGGAAGCACGCACACAAAGTTTGGCAGCGATCGGTTCCATGTTCTGGAAGATAAGTTTAAAAAAGTTTCGCTCATCTTCCGTACACAATTGCGTACCGACCTCCGGGGGGGGGGGGGGGGGTAGTGTCCAAAAATTCGATGTCGCCGGATCGAGCTGAAACATCGTGTATTCGCGTTATAAGGCTGCGGAAGCATGCACACGAAGTTTGGCAGCGATCGGTTCAAAATTCTGGAAGATATATTCAAAAAAGTTTCACTCATCTTCCGTACACAATTGCACGTCGACCTCGGAGTGGTGGTGACCAAAAATTCGATGTCGCCGGATCGAGCTGAAACGTCCCAGCTTAGCTTTATAAGACTGCGGAAGCATGCACACTAAGTTTGGCAGCGATCAGTTCAATATTCTGGAAGATATGTTCAAAAAAATTTCTCTCATCTTCCGTACACAATTGCGTGTCGACCTCGGGGGTGGTAGCGACCAAAAATTCGATGTCGTGGAATCTAGCTGAAACGTCGAGTATTAGCGCTATAAGACTGCGGATGCATGCATACAAAGTTTGGCAGTGATAGGTTCAATATTCTGGAAGATATGTTCAAAAAAGTTTTGCTCATCTTCCAATGTTTTTCTAAATTTCCTTAGAGAATTGCGTGCCGACCTCCGGGGGGGGGGGGTAGTGTCCAAAATTTCGATGTCGCCGGATCGAGCTAAAACGTCGTATATTAGCGTTATAAGGCTGCGGAAGCACGCACACAAAGTTTGGCAGCGATCGGTTCCATGTTCTGGAAGATAAGTTTAAAAAAGTTTCGCTCATCTTCCGTACACAATTGCGTACCGACCTCCGGGGGGGGGGGGGGTAGTGTCCAAAATTTCGATGTCGCCGGATCGAGCTAAAACGTCGTATATTAGCGTTATAAGGCTGCGGAAGCACGCACACAAAGTTTGGCAGCGATCGGTTCCATGTTCTGGAAGATAAGTTTAAAAAAGTTTCGCTCATCTTCCGTACACAATTGCGTACCGACCTCCGGGGGGGTAGTGTCCAAAAATTCGATGTCGCCGGATCGAGCTGAAACATCGTGTATTCGCGTTATAAGGCTGCGGAAGCATGCACACGAAGTTTGGCAGCGATCGGTTCAAAATTCTGGAAGATATGTTCAAAAAAGTTTCGCTCATCTTCCGTACACAATTGCACGTCGACCTCGGAGTGGTGGTGACCAAAAATTCGATGTCGCCGGATCGAGCCGAAACGTCGTATATTAGCGTCATAAGATTGCGGAAGCATGCACACGAGGTTGGGCAGCAATCGTTTCAAAATTCTGGAAGATATGTTGAAAAATGTTTGGCTCATCTTCCGTACACAATTGCTTGTCGACCTCGGAGTGGTGGTGACCAAAAATTCGTTGTCGCCGGATCGAGCTGAAACGCCGTATATTAGCATTATAAGGCTGCGGAAGCACGCACACGAAGTTTGGCAGCGATAGGTTCAATATTCTGGAAGATATGTTCAAAAAAGTATCGTTCATCTGCCGTACGCAATTGCGTGTCGACCTCGGGGGTGGTAGTGACCAAAAATTCGATGTCGTGGAATCTAGCTGAAACGTCGTGTATTAGCGCTATAAGACTGCGGATGCATGCATACAAAGTTTGGCAGTGATAGGTTCAATATTCTGGAAGATATGTTCAAATAAGTTGTGCGCATCTTCCAATGTTTTTCCAAATTTCCTTACAGAATTGCGTGTCGACCTTGGGGGGGGGGGGGGGGCGGGGTAGTGTCAAAAAATTCGATGTCGCCGGATCGAGCTGAAACGTCGTATATTAGCGTTATAAGACTGCGGAAGCATGGATATGACGTTTGGCGGCGATCGGTTAAATATTCTGGAAGATATGTTGAAAAATGTTTGGCTCATCTTCCGTACACAATTGCTTGTCGACCTCGGGGGTGGTAGTGACCAAAAATTGGATGTCGTGGAATCTAGCTAAAACGTCGTGTATTAGCGCTATAAGACTGCGGATGCATGCATACAAAGTTTGGCAGTGATAGGTTCAATATTCTGGAAGATATGTTCAAATAAGTTGTGCTCATCTGCCAATGTTTTTCCAAATTTCCTTACAGAATTGCGTGTCGATCCCGGGGGGGTAGTGTCCAAAAATTCGATGTCGCCGGATCGAGCTGAAACGTCGTATATTAGCGTTATAAGACTGCGGAAGCATGGATATGACGTTTGGCGGCGATCGGTTCAATATTCTGGAAGATATGTTGAAAAATGTTTGGCTCATCTTCCGTACACAATTGCTTGTCGACCTCGGGGGTGGTAGTGACCAAAAATTGGATGTCGTGGAATCTAGCTAAAACGTCGTGTATTAGCGCTATAAGACTGCGGATGCATGCATACAAAGTTTGGCAGTGATAGGTTCAATATTCTGGAAGATATGTTCAAATAAGTTGTGCTCATCTGCCAATGTTTTTCCAAATTTCCTTACAGAATTGCGTGTCGACCTCGGGGGGGGGGGGGGGGGGGTAGTGTTCCAAAATTCGATGTCGCCGGATCGAGCTGAAACATCGTGTATTCGCGTTATAAGGTTGCGGAAGCATGCACACGATGTTTGGCGGCGATCGGTTAAATATTCTGGAAGATATGATCAATAAAGTTTCGCTCATCTTCCGTACACAATTGCGTGTCGACCTCGGGGCGGTAGTGACCAAAAATTCGATGTCGCCGGATCGAGCTGAAACATTGTGTATTCGCGTTATAAGGCTGCGGAAGCATGCACACGAAATTCGGCAGCGATCGGTTCAAAATTTTGGAAGATATGTTCAAAAAAGTTTCGCTCCTCTTCCATACACAATTGCGTGTCGACCTCGGGGTGGTAGTGACCAAAAATTCGATATGGCCGGACCGAGCCGAAACGTCCTAGCATAGCGGTATAAGACTGCGGAAGCATGCATACAAAGTTTTGTAGCGATCTGTTCAATATTCTGGAAGATATGTTGAAAAATGTTTGGCTCATCTTCCGTACACAATTGCTTGTCGACCTCGGGGGTGGTAGTGACCAAAAATTGGATGTCGTGGAATCTAGCTAAAACGTCGTGTATTAGCGCTATAAGACTGCGGATGCATGCATACAAACATTGGCAGCGATAGGTTCAATATTCTGGAAGATATGTTCAAAAAAGTATCGCTCATCTTCCGTACTCAATTGCGTGTCGGCCTCGGGGTAGTGACAAACAATTCGATGTCGCCGGATCGAGCCGAAACGTCCTAGCTTAGCGTTATAAGACTGCGGAAGCATGCACACGAAGTTTGGCAGCGATCAGTTGAATATTCTGGAAGATATGTTCAAAAAAGTTTCGCTCATCTTCCGTACACAATTGCGTGTCGACCTCGGAGTGGTGGTGACCAAAAATTCGTTGTCGCATGATCGAGCTGAAACGCCGTATATTAGCATTATAAGGCTGCGGAAGCACGCACACGAAGTTTGGCAGCGATAGGTTCAATATTCTGGAAGATATGTTCAAAAAAGTTTCGCTCATCTTCCGTACTCAATTGCGTGTCGGACTCGGGGTAGTGACAAACAATTCGATGTCGCCGGATCGAGCCAAAACGTCCTAGCTTAGCGTTATAAGACTGCGGACGCATGCACAGGAAGTTTGGCAGCAATCAGTTGAGTATTCTGGAAGATATGTTCAAAAAAGGATCGCTCATCTGCCGTACGCAATTGCGTGTCGACCTCGGGGGTGGTAGTGACCAAAAATTCGATGTCGTGGAATCTAGCTGAAACGTCGTGTATTAGCGCTATAAGACTGCGGATGCATGCATACAAAGTTTGGCAGTGATAGGTTCAATATTCTGGAAGATATGTTCAAATAAGTTGTGCGCATCTTCCAATGTTTTTCCAAATTTCCTTACAGAATTGCGTGTCGACCTTGGGGGGGGGGGGGGGGGTAGTGTCAAAAAATTCGATGTCGCCGGATCGAGCTGAAACGTCGTATATTAGCGTTATAAGACTGCGGAAGCATGGATATGACGTTTGGCGGCGATCGGTTAAATATTCTGGAAGATATGTTCAATAATGTTTCGCTCATCTTCCGTACACAATTGCGTGTCGACCTCGGGGCGGTAGTGACCAAAAATTCGATTTCGCCGGATCGAGCTGAAACATTGTGTATTCGCGTTATAAGGCTGCGGAAGCATGCACACGAAGTTTGGCGGTCATCGGTTCAATATTCTGGAAGATATGTTGAAAAATGTTTGGCTCATCTTCCGTACACAATTGCTTTTCGACCTCGGGGGTGGTAGTGACCAAAAATTGGATGTCGTGGAATCTAGCTAAAACGTCGTGTATTAGCGCTATAAGACTGCGGATGCATGCATACAAAGTTTGGCAGTGATAGGTTCAATGTTCTGGAAGATATGTTCAAATAAGTTGTGCTCATCTTCCAATGTTTTTCCAAATTTCCTTACAGAATTGCGTGTCGACCTCGGGGGGGGGGGGGGGGGGTAGTGTCCAAAAATTCGATGTCGCCGGATCGAGCTGAAACATCGTGTATTCGCGTTATAAGGCTGCGGAAGCATGCACACGATGTTTGGCGGCGATCGGTTAAATATTCTGGAAGATATGATCAATAAAGTTTCGCTCATCTTCCGTACACAATTGCGTGTCGACCTCGGGGCGGTAGTGACCAAAAATTCGATGTCGCCGGATCGAGCTGAAACATTGTGTATTCGCGTTATAAGGCTGCGGAAGCATGCACACGAAGTTTGGCAGCGATCGGTTAAAAATTTTGGAAGATATGTTCAAAAAAGTTTCGCTCCTCTTCCATACACAATTGCGTGTCGACCTCGGGGGGGGGGGGGGGAGGGTAGTGTCCAAAAATTGGATGTCGCCGGATCGAGCTGAAACGTCGTATATTAGCGTTATAAGACTGCGGAAGCATGGATATGACGTTTGGCGGCGATCGGTTAAATATTCTGGAAGATATGTTCAATAAAGTTTCGCTCATCTTCCGTACACAATTGCGTGTCGACCTCGGGGCGGTAGTGACCAAAAATTCGATGTCGCCGGATCGAGCTGAAACATTGTGTATTCGCGTTATAAGGCTGCGGAAGCATGCACACGAAGTTTGGCGGTCATCGGTTCAATATTCTGGAAGATATGTTCAAAGAAGTTTCGCTCATTGTTACATGGTTGTATAAATGTAAATTCTAAATTTGCGTATTTTTTGAGTAATCGTTCCAATATTGAGGCAATATGATATCAACATTGTTAATTTAGATTACACCGTAAATTTATAATATGGTGAATATTGCTGTAAGTTAAGAAACCGTAAAAAGTTGTCTATATATTATGATTTTATGAAGGTTATGCAATCTTACCACAATATTACTACAATACAATTAGGGGGAAGATCTTTGCATTCATTAATTTTCAAATAAGCCGCAAATGTTCTGATAACATTTCAAAAGCCGATACAATATTGCTGCAGTATTTCATCAGGAAACAATTTTTTCGATGAAAACCGAAAATATTGGCTATATATTCTAATTCTAAGAACTATATGCAATCTTACCACAACATTACTACAATACAATTAGGGGTAAGATCTTTGCATTGAGCAATTTTCAAATAAGTTACAAATGTTCTGATAAAATTTTGAAACTATAACAATATTACTGCAGTATTTCGTCAAGAAAAAAATTTTTCAATTATGCAATCTTATTTACAATATTACTTACCACAATATTACTAGTATATATTTTGGGGCAAGATTTTTGGATCAGCTAAATTTTAAATAGTCTATTGATGATCTGCTTAGATATTGCAATATTACTACAATATTGTAGCGGTGATTCGTCAAGAAAAAAATTCTTTTTTTGACATACGAAAAGTAGTTGCACATATTTTTATGATTTTAAGAAGGTTATGCAATCTTATCAAAATATTAGTACAATACGTTGGGGACAACATTTTTAGATGGACAAAATTTCAAATAGTCCATTAATGTTCTGATCACATTTGGCAATATTGCTACAACATTGCTGCAAGATTTTTTCAAGCATTAAGTTTTTCTATGAAAACGAAAAAGAAAGTGATGTACTATATTATAATTCTTAGAAAGTTATGCAATCTTAGCGCAATATTACTACAATATAATCAGTGGCAAGATTTTTGCATCGGCCAAGCTGTGAATGTTCAGAAAACATTTAGACACAATATACAGGCAACTTTTTTCGGTTTTCATCGAAAAATTTTTTTCCTGACGAAATACCGTAGCAATATTGTCATAGGTTTTCAAAATGTTATCAGAACATTTGCGGCTTATTTGAAAATTAATGAATGCAAAGATCTTGCCCCTAATTGTATGCAGTAATATTGTGGTAACATTGCATATCGTTCTTAGAATCATAATATGTAGGCAACTTTTTCGGTTTTCAGCGAAAAATTTTTTTTGACAATATACGGTAGCAATATTGTGATAGGCTTTCAAAATGTTATCAGATCATTTGAGGCTTCTTTGAAAATTGCTCAATGCACAAATTTCGCCCTTTATTAGGTTGTAGTAATATTGTGGTCATTTTGCATATCCTTCATAAAATCATAATCTATAGGCAACTGTTTTCGGTTTTCATCGAAAAAATTTTTCATATGAAATCCAGTAGCAATATTGTGATCGGCTTTTAAAATGTTATTATAACATTCACAACTTATTTGAAAATCGGCCGACGCCATAATCTTGCCCGGCAAGGTTGTATAACCTCCTGAGCATTTACTATATTGCAGAACGCTAATAAAATGTAAATCGAATAAAAGTTCCACAATATATTCTACGAAGGTTGTGCAAACTTACCGCAATATTACTACAGTGTCATTCACCATATTCTAAAATTATGGTGTAATCTAAATTGACAATGTTGGTAATATATTGCCTCAATATTGGAACGATTACTCAAAAAATACTCAAATTTAGAATTTACATTTATACAACCATGTAACAACATTGTACCAATATTGTAATATTCGTAGAAGTACAATTATGAATTTATCGTCCACAATGCAAAAACGGAAATCCGAATTCACAGCAATATTCCCTACCTGTTACTTCAACGTTGAATAACATTAGTACAACATTGTTCAACTTTGCGAATCTTAGAACGCAACCTTGATACAATATTCCTGCATTATTGAATGGTATATGGGCAATCACTCAAGTTGGAGGGATATTCTGTCCTCTGTGACCTCTGCACTGGTAATGTTCGACCGTATCTACCACCATCTCTACGCAAAACAGCTTTCGACATCCTGCACGGACTCTCGCACCCCAGTGGCCGAGTAACATGTAAAGGCGCTGCGAGAAAAATACATCTGGCCTGGACTCAGGAAAGACACAATCAAATGGGCTCGAGAACGTATTCCTTGTCAAAAAGCAAAAATTCACAGGCACAACAGGTGTACGCCAGCCGGCATTGACGTCCCAGACGGACATTTCAATCACATTCATGTAGAATAATTTTACCACTAATCAACGATTTCAGATATTGTCTAACTATAATTGACCGCTTCTCCAGATGGCCTGAAGCCATCCTTCTCAAGGACATACAGGCTTCCTCTGTGGCCACTGCACTCTACTCACGTTGGATCAGCCTGTTTGGTACACCTTTAACAGTAACGACATGACCAGGGTGCCCAATTCGAGTCAGCTCTCTTCACATCATTGGCTCAGCTCATTGGTGCACAACGTATCCGGACGACTCCATACCATCCACAATCAAATGGGATGATTGAACGTTGGCATCGCACTTTTAAGGCCACTTTCATGTGTGCTCCAGAAATCCCTTGGACCATTTCTTCAACAGAATGATGATGGCTTCGGATGGCATTGCCATAATATGTTGTAAGTTGATCAATTCTTTGAGCTGTCAGACGGTTCTTTCCACCTATCCCTGCACCATCAGACAGTTTTTGGCCAGCCAAAGTTTTCTTCAGATTTCTCAGTCTGGTTCCCATTCTCTTCTGCACGTGTCCAACACATTCCTTCTTGATGATGAAAAAATCTTCTCCATATGGCTTGGCATCACAGAGGGCCTTGTATACTTTTGAGTCGCCATCTCCTATGTAGCTCTTGTATTTGATACCGTGTAATGCCTCTGATCTTTTGAACATTTCCACAATACCGTCTACTTCCATTTTTCCAGAACTTCCCTGATGATTGGCGGAGCACTGGTCTTGATGTGCTTCAAACCACTCTCTGTATTCTTCAGTGTCCTCCTCTTGATGTGATTCACAAGCCTTACAAAATGATTGTTTCGGTGCCACATCGATCACTTTGCCATTGTCGTTCCGGATCAACGTTGATACTCCTTGAAGGGAAGAAAATCCTCGTTTCCTCCAAGATCCATCACCGGAAACCATATCACAACAATTCTCCTGAGTCTCATCTGTATTACATTTTTCTTGCATAGCTGCTTTCATTGACTCGGTAGCTACTCTTTGACTCGAAATTTTTAACTCATGATTGATAGTTCCAAAATGACTATGAGCAACTGGTGGTAAAAAATCCATGATTCCACAAAAGGTTTTTAAACCAGTGTGTCCATGGCCCAGAGCTCTCATTGCTAAAACTACTCGCTTATTGATTTCAAAGGCATTACGCTTTGGACCAATTTGCCTACACGAGTCAATGGATTCAGCTTTACAGCAATTATTACAAGTCATAGATAGTTTGCTACCCAGGCCTCTGATATCAACTTCATTAAAAGTGATATCTCCGCCACAGTTTTTGCAAGCCAGAAATTCTTGTAATCCGGGCAAAAGTATAGAAATGTCAAAAATTCTATATTGTATAGAACCAGCTTCTACATACTCTGATGTTAATTTCTGTCTTGATCTGGATACTGGAATTTCTGGCTGTGCAAACTGCGTAGCTGCTGTACCTGATGTTGATGGTTGCGTAGTTGTTCTTGTTGGAGATCTTGCACTGGATGTCGATGGAAGTGGCATTTCTCTCTCTGGTGGTCCAGGTGCAGTAGACGATGAAGGATGTGCTTCCGATGGTGCTTCATTTCTTGAAGATGGGATGGTCGTTGACAATGGTTCACTTCTGTAGAACCTCCTTTGCCTCTTCTTCTTTCTTCCAAACCTACGCTTTCCTTGTGCAGATGAGCCTGGCTTTCTGTTTCTTGAGCCAGTCATCTTATTGTTTTTTATAATCTTGATATTTCACAACACAATAATACACTCACAATAACACAATAATAACCTAGATTTTAAACTAAATAAAATACTTGTGCAATTTTCAGTTAAAATTATTAGTTTAAAACTAAAATCTTTACTGAAAAATTGAACTGAATATTATTTAGTTAAACAATCACTGTTTATCATTTAACAGCGAGTTTGACAACCTGCTAGTGCTATGGTAAAACAGGATTCTAGTTAGAGTGCCATTCGCTATAGATACCATTTACCTCGGCCGATAACCGCCAAATTTAAAATTTTTTCCAATGCGTCGTACAGTGAAAGGCATATATATATATATACACACACACACACGTGTGTGTGTGTGTATAGTGTAAATATATATATATTTGATATATGCATAGCATCTTATGTACTTTCTTTTAATAAAACCATTTATAAAACATGAAATGGTACTTATAGTATAAAATATACGATAATCGAAAATCATGATTTTTTTTTGGTTTTATGCCTATAACTTTTGAAAAAAATTTTGTATCGAAAAGTGAGTTTCGGGAGCTTATTCTACAGTAAATTTCCTACAAAAAACGTTAATAAAAAAAAAATCGATTTTTTTGAAATTTTAACCCTGTCATAACCCCTTAATGGGTTAAATTTACGAGCTTTCTTTGTAAGTTCTGAATACTGCATGAAAAAATAACTGATTTTCAAAATTATCATTGGAATTGAATATGAGAGGAGAGGAGAAAAAACTAATTTATAGTAATTAATAATAAAAATAGTTATTTATTTAATTTATTGAATTATTTTGCATAAAATGATATTTTATTTAGGTGTACTTTATAACAGTCTTTTCTACAATTAAATTTTTTTCACGTTCTAGTTTTACTTTATACTGATTATCTTCTAAACTGATATCTTCTATTGTTATTCTTGACACGGTAATGAAATTTGGATTGGCCATAGGTTTATCAATAATTAGATCTATTTCATCTCCAATATTAACAATTTCACTTTTCTTGATCACCTTATCACCATTCCTTTGTATTTTTTTTTCATATAGAGCATTTTCAACTTTACTGAAAAAAATATGTTTATTATATATGTATATATCAGGATATATATAATATATATATGTATACACACATACACACACATTGTATATGTATACCATTATTTATTTTATCATGGAAACAAATGCAACGAAATGGATTGTATGCAAACAAATGCACTAAAATTTCTGATTTCAAGAAATTCTAACTTTGCAACATATTGTATTTGACAATTTTGAGGTTATTATTATATGTTAGACCTATTATGTTCTTCTATGAAATGGTGAATGGCTTCCCAATAGTAAATTTTTAGAAAATCAAATTCAGATGATTTTATTCCACCAAAACATGAGAATAAAGAGTATTTCATAGGATCATATTTGGATTTTTTATTACATTCACATTACTAATGGAGAATAAAGGTAAAGGAACAAATAGTATTAATAACGAGTAAAATGACCGTTTTGATCAATTCCAGAAAAAATATTCATATATGGTTTTACTATTAAAAAAAAATGGGATTTATTTATATAAGTATAAATAAATATCTACAAAGGTAAAAGTTAAAACGAATACATTATACGCACTTTCGAGATATTCCAAGTCCAGATTTCAACACCAGGTCAAGTCTTAAAGAATTTACAGCAATATTAAGTACTTTTCTTCCTTTAATTTGTATTGTATCATCTTCATCATGTAAATCTTCTATAGTACCTTCTGATTCATTTTTATCAATGAATTGCTGCTTTGTCATGCAAATTATTAAATTTCATAAGACAATATTAGACTAATCATATTCTAAAAATATATAATTTGTTTTGATGACAAATTAACGTATTAAATAAATATGTATACATCCGAATATAAATGTATAGCAAAGTTTATTATTGTTTACGTTCAGTGTTCAGATATTTTGGTACTATTTGAGTTTAGAATCTCGAAAATGAAAATGTACTCTTTAATACTAGCGAGGATATTAAATTGATAATATAATTGAGAATAAAAACTAGTAAATATTCTTTTCTATTTCATCTTCTTGTCAAATGGAGACTCGACTAAGCCACACAGGTGAGAACATTACATAGACAATCAAAATTGTCTATCCTGTCTAACAGCATCATTTCAGGTACAAACGGTATCCCATTCTAAATGTATGGAATTTATTTATGTACCTAAAAGTAGCCCTATAAAATACCTTATAAAGTCCTGTAAAGAAATAGAATTGCTTTCGGATGTGGAGTTTTGATTCAAAGTACTTTGCATAAAAGAAAATTAGAATTAAATACTTAAAGTTTGGTTAAAAAATAGAGGTTTCTACATTAGATCCCTTGAAAAATAGAAGTACAATTGATTCACAAACATCGCAAGCTTTATCATAATTGATAAAAAGTAATTTATAAGTTAACCTAAAATAAACTCATATTCAATACTATTAGAAAATAAATTTTTACACATAGTTCGAACATCTCAAACTTTTACAGATAATAACCAAAAACATTACTTTATTAAAAACATTATTATTATTATTTTTTCATTATTATTATAAAACATTATCTGAAAAAAAAATTATAATCACATACCATTTCTATAGAAAGTCAAGATAATTTAGCTAACAATCAAATAAAAATTCTACACTGTAACTTTAACTAATTGTTTCAGAAGTTTTTATTTAATTTAAATGTATTATAGTTTGGATTGATTGAAATTTTCTAAAATCAGTGAATTTATCATAACACTATATCAAAATCTAATATCAGAACTAAAATCAAGATTCAATGCATAAACTAACAACTATCACATAAAATTCTATCTATTTATTTTTCATGTTTAAATCATTTGCGTAATTGTTGCTATTGCTTCAATTGATTAAGTTGCATTTGATATCATGGATCATGCAAATAAAATTATTACATATCGCTTTGATAAAAAATAAACCAAAGGAAGTATTTAAAAATACAAAGAATTAAAATTAGTTATTAAATTGTACCTTATATATATTTGTTTTAAAATGTATTGTTTTTTTTGTATTTAGAATAAATAATGATAATAAATTACATGAATTTAGAAGACTTTATTGAATATTACAAATATTTATAATTATAAATTTGTAAAAGAGTTTACCTGTTCAATTACTTTTCTATTGTTGCTTTTTAATCTTTTAGTGGTATATAAAATAGTATTGGTTGTATAAATAGCAGGCAAAGTGTTTGCTAATGAAGGATAAATACACCTTCTAAATAATAAGTCTTTTGCATAAAATTGATATTTATTTATTGATATGAAACATCTTGAAATCGATATTAATTGCGTTTTCATTTCAAGTAAAATAGGTGTAAAAATGTCGAAAAAAATAAAATTTAATGAGCTTGTTATTTATGTTTTCACTTCAAGGGTTTTTTCAAATTTTTAAGCTATATGCAGCAAATATGTTAAAAAAAACGAAATACTTGATGCTTGTAAGTATCACAATATAACCTTCAAAAGACAGGGAAACAGGGAGTACCTTTTGCCTCCCCCGCCCCCCTCTGGGCGACTTTCTTCCAGTACTATTGGCATCTTAATGTGACGGTCCCGCCTCTGGCTGCAACTAAGTGAAACAGGACACGGCTGTAGCGCCACGAATTCTAACTGTGCAGAAGCGCAGGTAAGCGAGCCTTTGTAGCGACGCGCGAGCATCTTGGCACGCTTACACAAAATCGTAAATCATGACTTTTCGGGAAACACAACTAGTTCCGACACTATGCGTATATACGGTATAGAATAACTCGAGAGCTGCGGAGAAAAGGCCATTGAAGTCGCGTAACTTTCTCTATATACATTGTACTACATCGCAAACCTAGTTAGAGTCATAAATTCATCAATAGCGACAGAAATAATATACAATTCTCCTAAAAACCACGGAACTTAAGTAACTCGAGCGCGGCCGCGATACTACCCCTTGCGAGCGCGGCGCGCGTACGTGACTTTACCCCGATTTTCATGAATACTATTCTTTCAAGGATTCGAGAAAATGCGTGAACGTAGAGATACATAAATCAGCTATTTCCTAGAAACTCGCTGCGTAACCCTTCAAAGCTGGGACCACGCGCGCGACTGGTGACCCGATACGCAGACCAGTAGCAAAGAAGGGCTAAGAAAGTAAGGCGTTACTTTCTCAGGCCCTCGGACTTTTCCGACGAATTAGGAAAAAGCTCCGCGAGTTTCGTCATTACAATTCTCGGAATTGTAGCTCGCGGACGAGGTCAGGAGGTCCAGGATATAAAAGGGCTCCGCTCCAGCGAGGAGCAGACCATTCGGCACTGACTCTTTAAGGGGATCAAGAACGTTCAAAAAGCAGTGATTTCGTATATTCGAAACCACTCCGAAGCTATTGCTACGATCGCTATGAAAATTTGGGAAATAATTCATAAAGACGTAAAATTTACGGCATAACTGCAATATTTAAAAAATTTTGAAAAAGTATTAAAAAATAAGTTCCGCTTTCCTCCGCTAGGCGATAAAAAGCGCTGCATTCGTACCATGCATCCGAAAAAATGCATTATAAAAGTTATTTGACGAAAAGAACGCATAAAAACCGAGTTTACCCGTAAACTAATTTATATAAGGTATATAATAGTCACAAAAATATTAAGTTTTCGAGCGGCATGAAAGAATAAAACCGAATCTTCGTGTAGCAAACAAACTCTTCCGCTTTTACCTTTCGGAGGGGTAAGAAGAGGGTAAGAAAGAGGAAAAATGTTATTTCTTTGACAGGCAACAGGAGGCGCAGAATTTCATTTCTCAAGTCTTCCCGGAAGATCAGTAATGCAGCTCGAACAGCACGCGCGACCGGCCTGAGTAAGAATTTTTCGACCATAGATTTTCATGCGAAATTTTTTCTACCCACACTTTCAGCTGCTTTCAGCATCGTGCATTTCACAGGGGATAAGTGTACATAGCCACTCGCTGCAAGCTGTACTACGCTCTTAGTAAAACTTAGCGGCAACTTGGTACACGTGTTCACCACCTGGTACCAAACGCTTAGACCGCGCGGCAGTTTATACTACTTGACCTGTGGGTAGGCCGGGATCGCAGGCCGTAGTGTCCCTTTTATGACGGTTCATTTAGATCGTTGAAATTAAATTCGAATTTGAATAAATAAGTTGGCTAACAAAAAAATTTAATAGATGTAAACGATTTATAAAACTAGAAAAGGCTAACCGAATTTGAATGACAAAAATCGACTGGTAAGTACTCGATAAAGTGAGTGCTCAGATTTTCATGATTACACTAACAAAGTTTTGTTTTTCAATTTTTCAATATTATGAATTTTTGTATAAAATATTATTCGTTTTTAAAATTTACTAATAATAACAAAACTTGAATCATAAAAATCGGATAATTTCACATTAATTAATTTAGGCCAAGCGCCCTAGCTTTTTTGTGGACATAAAAGTAGCCCGGCAACGGATACCGCGATTATATAGAGAAAGAGAAGCCCGTATACTTTTGGACACGAAATCTGTGCGGGAACGTTGTTTATTATTAATAATAAGATGCAAAAAAGCATTTTTTTTAGTTTTTTGCTTTTAACTCGTAAAATAAGAGATTAACGTAAAAAAGTAAAGAGAGAAAAGTTGTAGCTGATTAAATTGCGAAAAAATTCATATATTGAGCGTCTCTATCCGATGAATGGACATTGAGGAAACCTCGGAAAACCGTGGAAAACACCACAAAATCGACGTTTTTTTAAAAATTGAATACTCAGCCATTTTTTAACTTTTAAGGCTAAAATTTGAAATGAAGGAAAGGCTTTATACCTACTTTCATGTCCCCAATAATTGGAGTGATTTGAACAAGGAAATGTAGTTATTTAGATTTGCGAAAAAAGGGTTTTGAACAGATGAAAAACGAACTGAAACGTGAGCGAAAACGGCCGAGCGCGCGGCGTCGTAGCGCGCTTGTATATCTATATACACTTTCTCTGCCACCACAGCCGCGCGCTCGGCCGTTTTCGCTCACGTTTCAGTTCGTTTTTCATCGATTCAAAACCTTTTTTTCGCAAATCCAAAATATACACTTCGTTGTTCAAATCGTAAAATTTTCAATGCTGTATTCCAAATTCCAGTAGGACTCCCCAATTTCTCGTGCTCGCGCACACAAAAATGCACTAAAATCGTACATAAAAAATTCAATTTGCAATTATGCAAAAAGTAATTGGCGCAAAGCTCCATTTTTTGGCGACATGAAAGTAGGTATAAAGCCCTTCTTTCATTCTAAATTTGAGCCTTAAAAGTGTAAAAATGGCTGAGTTTTCAATTTTTAAGAAAACGTCGATTTTGCGGTGTTTTCCACGGTTTTCCGAGGTTTCCTCCATGTCCATTCATCAGATAGAGACGTTCAATATATGAATTTCTTCGCAATTTAATCAGCTACAACTTTTCTCTGTTTACTTTTTTACGTTAATCTCTTATTTTACGAGTTAAAAGCAAAAAACTAAAAAAAAATGCATTTTTGCATTTTATTATTAATAATAAACAACGTTCCCGCACAGATTTCGTGTCCAAAAGTATGCGGGCTTCCCTTTCTCTATATAATCGCGGTATCCGTTGCCGAGCTACTTTTAAGTCCACAAAAAAGCTAGGGCGTTTGGCCTAAATTAATTAATATGAAATCATCCGATTTTTATGATTCAAGTTTTTTTATTATTAGTAAATTTTAAAAACGAATAATATTTTATACAAAAATTCATAATATTGAAAAATTGAAAAATTTTAAGGAAAAATTTTATTTGTAGAGGTTGTGCCCTTAGGTGTGACCAGGTGTGACCCTCATTAGAACGCTCTAGCCAAGGGTCTGCCATTGGTGTCATAAAAGGCTTAGTCCTCTCTGTACGGGTACCCATATAAGACAGCATTAGAAAAAAATTCTACTCTCAATTTTCAAATAAACAATTTTTAAACATGAAACATGAAAATTACAGGACTGTAATTGATAACAGTGTAAATGCTCAGATTTTCGTGATTCAAGTTTTGTAAGTATAAGTAATCATTATGCATGAACTTACGTAAGCCAAATATTACCTTTGTTTAGAAATTGTTTATTTGAAAATTAAGAGCAGAATTTTTTCTAATACTGTCTTATATGGGTACCCGTACAAAGAGGACTAAGCATTTTATGACACCAGTAGGTAAGCTATGTCACTTCTGGGCCATGTCACTTCTGGGCCAATACGTGGCATTGTATATTGCTTCTGGGCCAACACGTAGTATTGTGGGGCGTGATTTCAGGGTTATGTACACGGCACTTCTGGGCCATATCACTTCTGGGCCAAGACGTGGTATTGCGGAGCGTAATTTCGTGGTTACGTACACGGGTATCGTATACACGTGGTATTGCGGGATGCTGTGTAACCCGGGGGCCACCACGTGGTATTGCGGGCACCTTGGTATTGCGTATGGGGATACGGGGCCAATGCGCTGTGCTATGACTTTAAGTCTGGATAGCCCATACGCGCTAGCGGATACTTAATTGTTTATTGATTTGGTATTTATTATTTTTTTTATTATTACATAAGCTATGAGAAAAAAAATTTCCGCGACGGAGATTCGAACCCGGATCCTTGCATCTTGCAGGCCGACGTCTTACCCTCGGCCTACCGTCGCAGTTTGTAGAGTGATAAATTGATCGGGTACACATACTACCGATCAGACGTATTCTTCGGAAATATCTTCCCATTCCACGAGCATATATTTTTCGTAGAACAATTTCATAGCCTTGACGTTTTGCAGAGCACAAGTACACTTGCATGCCCCATTGTGATTGGTACAGATAGTGAGCATTTTCGGAGCATCGGTTGACGCATAGCCGTAATCACATATGTCGCTGGTACAGAGATTGACACGCTCTAGCAACCTTTAATTCAGCTCTCCTCTGACGAAGATCTTGCTGGCATTATGCAGAGCCTCTCGAAGTACGCGGCCGATCTCCGTGTAGGGTTCGGAGGTTCTCTCTGGTGGACTTGAATATAGTCGGCTGAAATGGTATCCGAAATGATTGTACACAAATATTATAAATAGAGAGCTTCATATGCTATATCGCCAATGACTTGTAATAAATATTGATATTTGAGTTTTAACGTAAATTCTCGTTGTCGCCAAGGATCCACGTAGTGGCAGGAACGGAAAGCGGCCAGGAAAACCAATAAATGCTATAATCAGTTCGTTTTCAGATAATCAGATTCGTTTATTCAGATCAGTATCAAACAAGTAGAAATATTGGTATATACTGTAGAAGAGATTATTTAGAAATTTGAAAAAGGCATATTAAATGTACGCGGCTAGACAATTTGTAGACGCCATGATGGCTTAATATTCCGGCATCAGCGACGCCATTTAATGCGCGTGAGGTTTCGACCCGGGTGAGAATATATTGTTGAATGATTACAAATATTGAAATAAATTATAAGAAAGAAAAAATAAATTATAAAAAAGAAAAGTGTAGGGCTGATGCGCATGCAGCTCGTAATGAGCCACCGGCTCATCGAACGCTATGGGTTCCTGAATGCTCAGAGTATCTTGAGAGATGAACTTCAAGGAGCAGGCTATCAAGCTTCCGGTAGCAAATTTCGACACCATCGTGGACGATAAGAGCAAGCGTGTGAATCGACACCGAGATCTGTTACCGGACAGCATACGCGCAGTCATATGCGGACCTTCGAATTGTGGCAAGACCAATAGTCTTCTCGCGCTCATAACGCAACCAAACGGACTTACATTTGAGAACGTGTACGTCTACGCGAAGTCGCTCAATCAGTCAAAGTACAAATTTGTAAAAAACCAGGTTCTCGGAGTTCGGGACAGATCTTTGGTGAAGTATTTAGATACTCAAGAAATTTACGCTACTAATATTCTCGCGAAGTTGTGTCTGGCTCACCGTTTCGGTGTACAATATAACTCTGCGTTAACGACAAGGTATTTAAATCTATCGCCGGGATTTTAGCGTCGAAGATTGGTCGCAATATACTGGGCCGGGCTCGCGGTCGGTCGCTCGGATAACTCACGAATAGGCACTCGCTGTCTTGTCTGCGATTTGTGCGGCAGGTCCTCAATGTCGGGCCTTGCCGTCGTACTTGGCCCTCTCAGCGTGTGGCTCTCCGATGCAATCTCGATGCGGCTCCTTGGCGTTGACCGAATTGGATTTTTTCTATATACAAAAACTGCGCGACTTATTATTAAATGTTGCTCGTCGGAGAGCATCGCTCAACTTATTTTACACTCACCCCGATTCACGGGTTCTTGCTCGTCCGACCGACTTCGTTCACGGCCCCCAGCGCAAAGGCCGAGCACGCGTTGGCTCGCTCGCGGCAGGCTGCCGAAAAATCCTCCCACTCCTCAATCACACACACACATTACCTAGCGCGAGCGCGTCTCGCCGCTTCGCGCCTGACACTCAATCCGTTACAAATTTCTCGAGCGGCTAGTGAAGCCTATAGAAGGTATGAAGTATTTTGCCTTCAGCGAGCACGAGAAAATTGTATCACCCGACGAGACACTTCCCAACTCTATCATGATATTCGACGATGTTGCTTACGAGAAGCAAAATAACATTCGCGCATTTTTCTGTATAGGTAGACACAAGTCAGTCGACTGCTTTTATCTCTGTCAATCGTACGCTCAAGTTTCCAAACACTTGGTACGAGACAATGTCAATTTGTTGATAATATTTCGTCAAGATGACGTAAATCTGCGACATGTGTACGCCGATCATGTGAATTCCGACATGTCTTATACGCAGATCAAGGAACTTTGCTCGCAGTGTTGGCCTGGAGATAAGCACTGCTTTCTCATGATCGACAAAGATAGTCGAGTGAACGAGGGACGTTATCGAAAGGGTTTCAACTGCTTCCTATAAATATAGCTCACAGTCACATTCTGCTACTAACCGCTGATGTGTCAACATGTCTACTGAGAGTAAGCAACACCAAAAGCATATACTCGAGCAGCTTGTGAAAGCACGTAGTGCAGTTAAACGTATGTTTGAAGAGTTAAAGTACGGTAGAGAAAATTTTGAGAGAGCAGTGGGAGAGACATTCAAGCCAATCATCGATCCTCTGCAGCAATTAGTGACTACTTTTACTGCTTTGACTGACAAACCATCGAGAAAGAGAATAAAGCAATCCGATCCACTGGATGATGATGATAATGATGTGCTCACTGTTGTCTCCTCTGAAACGAGTGAGTCTTCGAAAGCGAATAAAACTATACAAGCGGATGCTGCTGCTGCGAATACATCGGCTTTTGAAATGGCAAACAGCGAAGACGACGACGACGACAACGAAGGCGGCAGCAGAGGAAACGCATCCCTGTCGGTTCTTTTGCATCGTCAAAATGTGGATAAGATTTACGGCGTGCGCAAAAAAGCAAACGGATTTGTAATTGGAAATTCGTCTATAAATTTTAAGGGTGACATTATCAAAGTGGAGGACGAGGCTTTTACGAAAACTAAGGGACTCGTAGAGCTCATTCTGTTCAAGAAACCAAATCGTGCGAATGTAACTTCGAATGATTATACCAACTACCGCAAAATACTCGAAATCTCAAATGTACACAGAAAAAATTTCAGTCCCGATGAGAACCTTCGCTATCGTAACAGTAAAAAATATGATAAAATCATCTCTCCACTCTTTGAAGATAAAAAGATTCCCAAGTTCGGTGGCAGACGTCCTGCTCCTCCTCCGTACAAAATCGCGAGACGAGATACACGAATGGATTACGTATACTGCGACGATCCCAACGAACTTGTCGAGCGACTGCGTCTCTTGATAGCAGAGATGTCAGCTGGAAATCCCAGTCACACTAATGAAATTCACTCGATCATAAAGGAGCTAACCGAGGAGCTAACCTATATATATTAAGATGCAGCGTCGACCATCATTCATTTGCATCATGAGTGTCGACGTGTTTGGTCGCAATTTGAGAAGCAGTGGGGCAGGAAGTCGAGGTCCTCCTGGCCTAGACTTCAAAGTCTCTGCCGATGGTCAGTTCGACCTGGAGAATAAACGATTGTGCAATGTCGCTACAGCTAGTGACTCGAGTGATACCGTCAATCTCAGAACACTGAAACTCACCGTACACAACGAAGTGAAGAAAGTAATTGACAGATTGAACCAGTTGGATAAAATCGTCTTCGAGCATCAACGTCAAATAGATGCTAAATTTTTTCGGCTCAATAGCGAGCTGGAGACTATAAAAACAGTGATCATGCAGATCAATCAAAACATTCACTCTTTAAACGAGTAAGTGTGTGTGTAAGCAAGATGTCAAAGAGACAAGTTGTCGAGGAGATACATAAGCCAGCTCGTCGCAATTACACTCGTCGAAAGTTCGATGTGCGTGGCTTAGACGAGACTTGGCAAGTCGATTTGATTGAGATGCAGCCGTATTCGCGTGAAAATAAAGGTTACAGATACATGCTCACAGTCATAGATATATTTTCAAAGTTCGCTTGGGCCGTTCCGGTAAAGAGAAAAACTGGGGACGACGTAAAGGTCGAGTGCCGAAAAATTTGCAAACAAATCGTGGGAAAGAATTCTACAATTCCACCTTTCAGAATCTCATGAAACAGTACAAAATTAATTTGCACTCTACTTACGGCAATCTCAAGGCCGCGATATGCGAACGCTTCAACCGCACGCTGAAAAATGTGATGTGGAAGGTGTTCAGTCTACGAGGTAATTTCAAATGGTCTGATATCTCGAGTGGCTTGCTAAAAGCATACAATAGTCGCAAGCATCGCACTATCGATATGAAGCCCAAAGACGTAACAGCAGTCAGAGTCGAGCGTGTGATGAGAAACTTTGCTTACGAATCTAAAAGGTCCAAACCAAAGTTCAAGGTCAACGACAAAGTTAGAGTGAGCAAAGCAAAAAATTTGTTCGAAAAAGGTTATACGGCAAATTGGTCGACTGAGATATTTACAATCAGTCGAGTAAGACGTACCACGCCTACAACCTATCATCTAAACGACATTCGTGGTGATACTATCGCAGGCAGCTTTTACGAGCAAGAACTCTCAAAAACTGCACAGCCAGACGTCTACCTGATCGAAAAGATCTTGAAGAAACGAGGCAACGAAGTGTTTGTAAAATGGTTGGGTTTCGACGATTCGCACAACTCGTGGATCAACAAATCTCAGACACTTTGAAATATTTTGTTCCTTGTCTTTTGTTTTTTTTTTGTCGTGAAAACGACAGTTTGTGATTTTTCTTTATTTATAAAATAAGAATCATGAGAAAGAAAATTCAAGGTTACTATCCTTCTTCACGATGAAGAGCTTGTAGACGTTGGCTGCTGCTGCCATGTGGAAAAAGTAGTCTTCATCCATCTCGAATGTCTCGGTGAAGTGTCGCGGCAGTCAGAGACGATCTGTTTCGTTGATCCGAGCAACAGTGCGCACTCCAGGCTTGGTGTCAATCATTTGGAGCTCGGTAACTACGTACAGACGATCTACTTCCAGATCTGCAGCAGTCATTGATATGGCCTCGCTCTGATGATCCATTTTCTTCGACTGTTGATGATCGACTGAGTGGGGACTGATGATGGCTCGGCTTATATTCGTCCCTCCGCAAGCATATTCACGGTTACACATTGTTCTACGTTGTATATATTTTTTTGTCGTGAAAACGACAGATTTTGAATTTTTAAAAAATTTTGTTTATTTATTATAAAAACACGCACAGAATACAAAATACATATTAAGAAGAGGAAGAAAATTCAAGGTTGTCGCCATTCTTCTTGACATACAGCTTGCCGGCAACGGCTTCAGCAGACATTCGAGAAAAGAACTTGTCCTTCTCGAAAGCGGTAGCGAAGCGTTGAGGCAGAAAAACTTGAGATGTCTCGTCGAGATGTGCCACACTTCGGATCCCGAACTTCGTGTTGACCATCCTCAGCTTGGTCACCTTGTACTATTGTCCCTGCACTAGGTCTGTCATCTTGATAGTCGGCAGGAAGTTGTTGGCCTTGGCGACTTGGTTCAATTGTTGTAGATCCATCTTTTACTATTATTACTGCTGCTGCTCTACTATTGCTGCTGCTGTTGCTGTCAGTACTGCTGCTGCTGAGCAAATGATCAAAACTCCATGATCGCTCGGCTTATATTGCCTCCTCAGCGGCGGCGGCGGCGGCGGCAAGAGCGGCGGCGGTGGTGACACCTACAGTCGAGCTCTCTTACAAGCGCCCTCTGTCTCTTCTCGCGGCCGCTTCCTAGCATCTTCTATATCGTTCTACAACTGCTCACTGGCTGCATCCACCATTTCGATGAGTTCAACCATCTCGTCGTCGAGGATATCGTAATGGCCCCAGGGAAGCATGTCAGTTTGTCCTTTGCGCAAGTATCTCTTGTCGCCGTGCGCACTTAGAGCTACCTTCTTCTCTTTCTCCGATCGTAGGACGTGTTGACGAGAACGGATTGTTGGAGTGGTGGAAAATTTGTGAGGTTGTTTTTAATAATAAGTAACTTTATTACAATGTGTGATGAGTCGTCGGACACGACTGTCTCCTTCCGAGACTTACAAGCGAGAGAGAGAATGAGCGCGAGTACAGTATATGGGAGCGCTCTTCTCTATAGTGTATATCTATATATGTGTGTTTACATACTCGCGTATTCGCGTTTTCGGAGTCGCGTTTGTCTCGATGTACAAAATCATATATATACAAGAGATGGCGCGACCAGTATTAATTCGTAGAACAACAAGCAAAGAGTATAATATTTATACAATATTCAACACGGATATTGCAATGCTCTCTCGTGACGATGGTATCGTCGAAGAGGCAGTGCAAGTAGTCCTCATAGCTCAACATCTTCTTCACGACGCTGCCCTTGACGCCTTTAGCCTTCTTGATGGGAGTTTGGCCTTGAATGCGCACGCTGTACATTTTGCTTTGCAAACCTACGAAACCTGTGATCAGTTTGCCGCAGCACTAGTCTTTCATGAGACCGACGACTTTCTTGTTGACGTGTGGCATGTCAAATTGATTGTCCGCTGGATAGTCGGAGGTATCGAATTCGTGTAGATCCTTCTTCATGACCTCGTAGATGTCTTGCTCGCCGCTGATCTCGTATACGAGGCTGTCCGTTTCGGTGTACATGAGCTTGCAGTTGTCGTTGGCGAAGCGATTCCTCATGTACTCGTAGTGGAATCTGTAGACGAGCGACTTGGAGAGATCGAGAACGCTGAGTCCCATGTAGATCGGCTTGGTGATGGTGATCTCGGTGCGAGTTAGCTGAATCGCCACGAGATTCTCTTCGAAGATGGAACAGCTGTGGAAATTCGGCTTAGCGATGAGAGTCTATACTCCGTAGCGTCCTTGCTACTTGTTGGTGAGTTTGACGTCTATTCGCTTTCGCTAATTTTCCAGAGTTTTTCCGTAGATGGCATTGTTCATGAGCTTGAACTCAAACTCAAACTCGTTCTTGGCTTTCTTGCGCATCTCGCTGTTGAGGTCGATATAGTCCTTGAGCCAGGCCTTTTGATTGAAACGCAGAGCTCTGTGTATCTTTTTCAAGCGTAGACCATACTCGAGAACCTGTTTCAAGCTTCTGTAGTGGATGACGTAACGTTCTTTATCGTGGAGCGCCGTCATCAACTTCTGCTGCTTCGACTCTGGCGCTGCTCGATGCTCTGGACACAGAGGGAGATCCTTCTGAGAGTCATGAAGCTCCTCTGGATACACCAGGTTGACTTCGAGTATGTAGTCGACTGGACTGTCGTCCGCTACGTCGAAGAAGTTGGATCCGTCTCCGTTCACCCATTCGAAGCCAGAGAAGGGCAGCGGCTGTGTCATGGCCCATCCGTACAGGTTGTTCACGTAAAACTACATCAAGTACTTGGTTTCCTTCGTCGGATCGTAGTCTTCACCCATATACTTGTTATTGGCTTCTGCGTAACGGTTGCAGCACTGGCTGACACCTCCGCGAATGCCTCGCTCGATGAACAGCAGCATCTCGATGTCAGTGAACAGCTCAAGCTCGACGCCTGTGTACTTGAGCATTGCATCCCAGGAGAGGCCAGGAGTCGTACAGTAGTGCGCCGCATCAAGACCGTAAGCTTGGAAACTGTTGGAGCGAAAGTTTTCGAAGATCTCGACGAGTAGCAGCACATCTGTCGTTAAGTAAAGATCAGAGTAATCGCCAAGGGTCTGGATATTGAAAGCCTCCCAAACTTTCTTGCCATGTTTGTAGTCTTCTGCAGAGATGTCGCTGTCGGACAGGCTACTGTAGAACTCTGACTGTGGAGGTAAAGCAGTTTCTTCGAGTTTCTCAAGCGCAGAAACGTACTCGTAAGGAAAGACTCCCTTACGTTTCAAGAGACTGATCTGTTCTGCGCTGTAGCCATCATCCTTCTGGAAGACTGCTTCGAGTGTTTTTAGCTCCTCCAAGTATGAAGCTAATTTGTCGAGAGATGAAGCCCTGAAGCGAATAGAGTCGAGGAAGCGAAAATTAATCTTGCTATTCTCCATGAATTTGGTAAAGGAGATGTAACGCTCCTTCGTCTGTGGCAGCAATGTGACACGTCCAGGAAATAGAGACGCGATCTGTCTGATGAACAGATGAGAGTCGTATCCATCCAGGTTGTGAAAGATCACAGGAATAATACGCGAGTCATTGAAGTTGATATTACAACCGTTGTGTGCAGCGCCACGATACTTTCCCGTAAAGTGACAGTGGTCTTTAACCTTCAAGTCCTTGTCGGTGAAAGCTCGTGCGCACATCCAACAGATTATAGCGCTGTTGTAATCTCGTATTTGTTCAGGAGTGAGTATAGCTCCATCGGTATGGGATTCTCGTATAGCTGCTCGAGTTCTTGACCACCAGTGCGTGAAGACCCGTAGCGAACCAATGAGCTGGATCTTCTTTATCGGCGTTCGTCTTTCTGTAGCTCTTGTACACTGTCTTTGAATTATCGAAACTGCATTTCAAGTAGTAACCTACACTAAAGGCTTCGAGCTCTTGGTAAGTACGCTCGTGGCTTTCGACAGGCTTGAGCAGACATTCAAAGTCAGCGTACACTACGAAAGGTGCTCGCTCTTGGTTGCGATAGTTTTTAAATTGCAGCTTGTTGTTTGCCTCGTTGGGTAGCTTCACCTTGAAGCTGTTGACCGCTGCACAATCTCTCTCGTGCTCTGTCAGCTTGTCTGCAGTCAAGAAGTAGTGCAGGCTCAACTGACTCAACTGACAGTTCACCAGTCTAGATAGATTTTTAATCCAGACATAGTGAAAATTCATGGAGATCTCGTCGTCGTCGTCGTCGTCGTTTTCTTCGTCCACGTAGTACTCTTGTACGAAGAGAAGATTGACATGTTTTTCCTTCTTCAATGATGTTACATAGCAAGGGGATACCTCGAACAGTTGGCCCTTCTTCTTCTTCAGCATGTACAGATTGACGGAGACGTCATTCTGTCGCTCGAACTTGGGGATCTGCTTAGGCATCACGGGAAAGTCGATGCCCTTGAAATCGAGATCGTTTTCAAAGGGCTTGTAATTGTTCACTTGATCTACATGTTTGCTGTGCTCTACGAAATGCAAAGCAGAGAGTATAGCCCATTTTAAACACTGAACATCTTTATTTTGAACATTGACGCAAGCGTGTTTCTTTTGGACGATTTCGGGAAGAGGAATGTAGGAGCTGCCGCGCATCGGATTCAGTTTATTTATATTGACAGTGAGATGTAGCATAGAACGAAGAGTCCAACTAGAGCCTTCCTCCTTGAATTACTCGATATCTCTCTCGATAGGCTGACGCACGTGCGAGAGAAACCATGATGATGTTCTTTCCGCTTCGTAGAGAGCTTCAAGAGTGAATGCTCTGCTCGCTCGCGACTCCTCTTATACGTTCTTTCAACGACTTAGAGGGTGTTACCATTCTCCAGATTACGGGACCACAGCTCTGCGCATGCGCGAACGTATACATATAGATATGTATGTATATAGTTTGTTCCATGTTCAATGTTTTTTTTGTCATGAAAACGTCAGATTGTTTTTTTTATTAGGTTGGGTTATTTAATTTATTTAAAAAATCATGTGTATATATTTAAAACATCAGCTTCATAGACAATTTACTAGCGGAAGTCATCTAGCCAATCCTTCAAAATTTGTACATTTTGAGCTACGCCAGTGGCCGATTTTCCAGGTAGAATTTCCTGATGATGATGGCAAGGGAAAGTATTTATTCTCGACAGCTTATGCAGCGGTAGACAGCCCAAACACTCCAGAGTCTCGACCTTTACTGAAGTCTGAGCAGGTAGCAATTGCTGAACATATTTTTCTTGTTATCTCCCATGCCGTATATGCGAGCAGCTCCCACAATAGCGTTCCATAAGGTCTCCAACTCATGCCGATGTAATTCTTCGTTGTCTAACGATTCGTGCTCTGGAACTCTGCATTAAATGTACCCCAGCTGAACGGTAATGCAAATGTGTAGACAAAGGGCGTATTGTTGTCAATAAAGCTCAACACTGCTAACTCCTTGATTACAAAAGAATTGCTCATGCTTTTGAACCCTGAACGTCGACGATGAATTCCATAGTGCCTGCTGCTGCTGAGATCTTGACTCTGCGAAAGCTGCAGACTGAGTGAGCTCAGAGAAGTGATTGCTCCCTTGTATATTGTGTGTGTGTGTGTGAGAGAGAGAGAGAGAGAGAGAGAGGTGGGGTTTGGTTTCGTGTTTTTAGTTTTTTTTATTTTAATACATTTATTTACAGATGTATCAGTAGCATACGTCTTGCCCATATATCTCGCGATAGTTCTGCATGCAAGCTCTCAACACACTGACATTGCGTGCTGCGCACTTTGCGTCAGAGAGCAGCAGAGGATGATGCTCACACTCGCCGTGCATAAGAAAATATTTTAATGCTGGATATCCTAGAATATCCATGTCGATGACCTCGATCCCAGGAAGCCTCTTTTCCAGTAGCCTCTTCTTCTCGAGTCCCTTCACATAGACTCTCTTAGCGTTCTTGAGAGAATCGTCGAGAATCTTCGAAATATCATCGTATTCGATGTT